>JACJUM010002809.1:5987257-6146994 GCA_020976665.1 Heortia vitessoides
GAATTCTGTGCGGTCAAACGTTGGGAACGCTCAGCGCTTGATTCCCGATCGCGGTTCGCTAAATTTCGGGAATTCTGTGCAGTCAAACGTTGAGAACGTTCAGCGCTAGATTCCCGTTAGCAGTTCGCAACATTTCGCGAATTCTGTGCGGTCAAACGTTAACATTCGTCGCTTGATTCCCGATTGCAGTTCGCTAAAGTTCGGGAATTCTGTGCAGTCAAACGTTGGCAATGTTCAGCGCTTGATTCCCGTTGTCGGTTCACCGGAATTCGGGAATTTTGTGAGGCTAACCGCTGTGAACGTTCAACGCTCGATTCCCTAGCACGGTTTTGTTCACTCACCGCTCTTTGATTAGCCTGCGCAAAAGCCGCAGCCGCTTTGCAGTGGCTGTCTGCCGAGAACGGTTTGTTCTTTTTCTAGGCATTATAGTGACGAAAAGATAAAAAAAAACGTAAGAAATGAAATTTAAACCAAAACTTATCTCGTAATCAATAAAAACAAACGTAGGGTAAATAATTAAGTAACTGAAATATTATAAAGGTAATATGTTTTAATAAACCAAAACCTAACCAAATTACAATAATTATGTAGATGACAACCACTTATACTATAATTATTACTTATATTAGAAACAAAAAAAAACAAAAAATACTTTTGATAACCCCCCTCACCCGCCGCCACGCGGCCTGCTTGCACATTATAATGGTAGCAAGCCTTCTTCGACAAATAATGTTATCATGAGTAAATCTTGAGAGATCGACATATACTGTCGCGGACTTTTTTTTTATTATTAAGAAGGAATAATTCTTTCATACATAGTTTTTGAATACACCGTTTATGCAGCGCATGCGACGAAAGACCTCAAATATGAATAATTTTCCCCGCTTTTGCAATATTTCTCACTGACGCTTCGTTTTTATTGGTCTCAGCGTAATGTTATATAGTTTAAAACCTTCCTCTATAAATGGACTATTCAACAAAAAAAGAATTATTCAAATCGGACCAGTAGATCCTAAGATTAGCGCGTTTAAACAAACAACCAAACAAACTCTTCCACTTTATAATATTAGTATAGAAGTATAACGTTCAGGGACCGTTCACACCCGCGTAAATAGCAGTTGTCAATAAAGTCATAGTTCGATGACAAAATGTGGATCTGGACCTTATTCATTAATAGTACATTCGCGGTATTAAATTATCCTTAATAATATATCAGAAATTAATTAATTATTAACAATAAATTCAATTAATGATGTTATTATTTTAAGACCTGTACCTGATCCTGTTTAAACGATTTTAGTAGGAACTTCAACTGAACAACTAGAAACTGTAGTGCAGTCTCGCGAAAAGCTACAAGTTTGCGTCCCGCCTGTAACCTGAGACAATTTGATTTTTTCTAGTTAGTATCGACTTAAATGATTTATGTATTTTGTAATGATTTTTTTAACTATACATGTGTATGTTTCCCTAATAAATGTACGAGTATATCATCAACATCATAGCAGCCTTAGAAAGTACACTGCTGGACGTAGGCTTTCCCGAGACAGGAGGAATTTTATCTATGATTGCCGCACTTGGCAGGCGTAGTGGAGCGACGGAAATGTTCGGTGCCCATTCTCGTCCTGTTGCATTTAAGGTTCGCTTCTTCAAATGGATATACCGCCATCTGTCGGTTCCAAGACTCCAGTCGACACCTGGTACTGAGGGAGCTGCTATTCTACTCTGTTGGTACTTCACAGCTCTAAAGAATATACGACAAGGATTTACAAGAAGTGATTTTAATTATTTCTTTTAAGTATTAAGCATTCACACTCAATATCAAATATTATTACAGGCCTATTCAATTAAATGCCTCTCAGTTCATTTCGCTTCCAAGGCTGTCAGAAAGAAATTGTTCAATGCGATAAGGTCGCCCATTGCTCTTGATAATTATATTCTTTATATATTTTTCTAATATTTACGCGTTCAATATTAATAATATACTTTTTAACGGCTTTAAAACGCAGCTAAGTGTGTTTCGCTTACCTTGCGGCACGTAGAACACAAATTGTAAAATGTTCAATAAGCCGCGTTTTGAACCCGTTAAAAGAGTCGTTTCATAATTATATTTTTTATTTAGTAATCTATGTTCTTTTAGTACATCATCATTATCATCATATCTGCCGTAGGACATCCACTGCTGATCATTGGTCTCCATAGCAGAAACTTACAAAGTTCTGCGTGCTTTATACTCCATCTTCTTTATCTTTATATCCTTTGACTCAATAACTTCCTAATCCGCTGGGCAATATTAGTGCCATTGGTTTGTTAATGGATATTTATATTTATATCTGTCTATAACAAACGGCATGTAAAGTCTTCAAATATTGTAAGCGTCACCGCGGCATATAGACATATATAATATTACAAGGATATCACTAACTTGTTTCTAACTTTGAAGATATAATGTCTCATTATCCAGTAACATCACTCCCTCTCTAACCCTTCAAACTGGAACACAGCAATGCGAACGCTGCATTTGTCGGTAGAAATTGTTGAGAATGAGGTACCAATGCAGGCGACCTTATTATGAGTTTATCTCATGTAGACTCATACAGCCGTGAGGTACCGGCAGAATAGAAATGTACGTCTCTCATAGTATCAGGTGTCGTTAGAGAGGACTAAGGTACCAAAACTGGAAGATGGTAGTATATTCGAATCAGTGTAGCTCAAATGCACAGGGCGGGGATGTGTTGCAGCATTCCCATTGCCAAAGCTGCGCTTTGCGATTGCCAACACGCTTGCCCAGCGCTTGCATTTATGGGCAAAATACCCCCTTTCTTTGGGAAAAATGGGCTCATAATGGCTGATAGTTTCCGAATCATGAACATTATTAGATTTAATAATCGTGAGAAATTTTCAATCATAAATGAATGAAGAAGCGGCGACTGTTTTTGCTTTGAACACATAATACTAGGTCCCCATAGGACCATAAGTGGTCGTTTAGTATAGCGGATATAATAGCCGGGCGACTGTCTGCCTTTTCGGGCGGATTCTCAAATTGTTATGTTTAATACCTTAATAGTGAGTAATCACAGATCTTGGGCTATCTTTATTGCTTCCATAGGTTGGATAACATCGTCCAATTTAATTTAAACACACGTCTGTTTATTTGACACACTTTTTTTTCATTTTTATAACATGCATATTTTCTTTTTTAATAAAACCTCTTTTCAATGCTGCATATTTCGCATTTGTCGCAAGAACAGATAGGTATTGATCACTTGTGATAGCCATTGCCATAGACTTTATATATAAAAAGTTCATGTCCCGGTGTTTGTCCGGGATGAAGTATTAAACTACTGATCAGATTTGAATCTAACTTTGCTCACTGCGTTTGTTGAGGTTTGATCCAATTGAGGGTAGCTTATAACTCAATAGCAATATTTTTTTATCGCAAATTTAAGTTTATTATATGTCAAATGTTATATTTAATTGTAAGTGCCATAGTTTGATAAGAGATCAATGTGGTGTAAAAGTTGATATAGTTTGTTTCTTGTAGAATGATTGCACAAATATATAGAAGAGATGGTTTAAAACGACCTAAGCGAATATATCTTAACCTTAAGAAGAGAAAATAAAGAAGGGTCAGAAGCACTAAGAATTAACAAGCGTGTATGAAAAGATTAATATAAGTAAGGGAAGCAAGAGAGGTATGTCAAGATCGTTACAAGAAACGATTTATACAGAATAAAATGTTATGGTCGTAACGTTTTTTTATCTTAAATTATCGTGACTGCCATGCATTCATTGGAAACAGAGTAGCCCTAATATTTTTTTTATTAGACTAGATCGATAAACAAATATACAGTCTGCATCACTGCAGTCTATGGACGCTCGTAATACCACAGGTATGTATATCAAAACTGTGTTGCCAACCTTATGACTTAAATACATTATATCACAATACCCAGTTAATTCACCTTTCAAACCGGAACACAGCAATGCGAACACTGCTATTTAGTGGTAGAAATAGATGAGAGGAGGGTACATCACTTTCATCTAGATATCCCCTCACAGCTACGGTACCTTTGCACGAGGTCTATTCCTAGTAAACTTAAATGTACATGATTTTTAAAAATGTTTCCTAGCAATTTAAATTTATTTTTCTGTACATTGATGAGTATCAATTATTTTACTTACTTAGTCAAGTCTTGATTAAGAGTTCAATGAAGATAATATAGCCTACTTACACATGCTTCAATAAAACGTTGTTATGTTTAAGATGGTGGCTATTTGTATACGCATATCCAACTAGTAATGATTATTATAAAACTTCATATCCAATCTAGTAATCATAAGGTTTTAGAATGACACTTTGCCGGCCCATGATGAAGACATATTTTCAAAAATAATATAATGAGTCAACAGATAGGGGAATTGATAATGATGAAGTCACGTCAAATATAAATGTAAGACGACCACTACTGATCATAGGAATTACCAAGTGATTTCCAATAGGACCGGTTGGAAGTGGCTTGCCATCACGACCTTACGATCTTAATCAGATTATGAATCCAGCTTGTGCATGCAGGTAGAACGCTGCGCTTACCAGCGTGATCTTCATTCCATTACCAACTCATCTTGCTCATCTGGGGAACTATGTCGGTAATGTTGGTGTTCTTACGCATCTCCTCATTCTTGATTTCACTTGACTCAGTTGCCCAATGGCGCAGTAGAAATCCTATCTTGGATGCCGTATAGGTTGTGAGTTCGATCCCCACACAGGAGAAATATTTTTATGATATTATTCGTGTTTGTTCTCTCTGAGTGTTGAATTTGAGTATGTATTTCAGTATTATATTTGTGATTCCTCTGTGGTTTGATGTTTGTAAGATAAATGCTTCAAGCCATTTTTCTCAGAGTCAAGTCAATGTATGAGATCTTTGGTGAATTTATATTTATTAATATAGTTCGTTAGGTTATTTGAATATAGGCACACACACACACGTCTCGCCTGTGCCCTATAGGTTAAGGCAGAGACTATGTATGTAGATGCCACGATCTTGGCATACCGCTATCGCGTCATTTACTCTCATTTGTCCTTTTACACTAGCACGTTTATTCTTACTACTTCTGACCAGGCTCTTCTTTAATACCTCTTCTACCTGGTTAAGGTATATTCGCCTAGGTCGTCCTAAAGTAACTCTTCCATTCACTTTCGTTCTATATATTTGTGCAGCCATTCTACTTTCATCCCTTCTACATATTTAAGCCATCTCAAGATTCCTTACTGTATCGCTGACCCGACATGATCTTTTACACCACATTGATCTCTTTTCAAACCATTCATTAACCTATCTCTCAAACTTACACCGTACATACTACGAAGATCTCTCATTTCAACAGAATTTATTCTACCAATAGTAAATTTGGGTAGGTTTGGTAGGTTACCTCTTGTTGGAGACAATGTTCCTGACATAGAAGTGCGCTTAAGTTTATGACGATCGAGGAACAACAAAACAAAAGACTGGACTGCCAGGACAGCAATTACGTCACTACCGAGTGTTCTCAGTAACCGAAAACGATCGCTAAAGGCCGTCTATTCGGATTATTATTTCACCGGTTGCCGATTATTTTAATCGGCCGACCCGGGCACGGGTGTCCGCCGACCGGTAATGGTCGTAATCGGCCGCTAATCGGCCCACAATTTACGAAATTGTCCATCCATGTCGGCGACTGCGATCGGCGATCGATCCAGTGATGGGCCCATTGTATCGATCTGATTGATCAGGATCGATAGTTGGTTGTTTTTAACGGGGACGTCAAAATATGGGCGCGTTTAGATGTCTAGCGAAAGAAGTCATGATTTGACTTTCAGATTTCTTTAATATAAAAAAGGGAAAAGGATATTTGTCAAATAAAAAATATGTTGGTATCGGAGTCCTTTATTATACCGAGAATATAAGGAGAAAACTTTTCCCAATGCTTAAATTTTTTTGATTTACTGAAAATAATTTATACTCGCATCGTATAGAATATATATATAAGAAATATTTTCATCTTTTAATTCGTAAAAACTTTTCACAATTACTCCTTACTATTTTACGCAAAAACCGCATTCATTCTAATAAATGTTATTTTATTCTTAATGTTAGTCGTTGAAATAGCTGTTTTATATCTTTCAGACAATTGACAGTCCTGGTGGTGCAGATGGTAGTGATCCTATCTTGTGCGACAAGGGTTCGATCCCCACCCAGGAAAATATTTATATGACGAAACAAGTATTTAAGTAGTCTATTTGTGATTTCTCTTTTATCACGGAGTCAGGTTAATATAGGAGATGTTGTGAGAATTTAGGTATTTATTATTGTTTAGTTGCTATAAGGTTATTCCATTATCTTTATTTATAATCATAGTATCGTTTACTGTAATTTCAATAAAAAAACTCGAAACACGCAAATGATCCAATTAACAGGTAGAATTGTATTACATGGCACGGAATAGAACATATGTTAACATTTTCGTTAAAACTTAATTTCCAGTAATCTAACATTAGATTTCTATCACCGACATCTGCGAAATAGAGTTATCGATAATCGCATCTCAACCGCATTGTTTGTAACAAATTATATGAAAAAAGATGTAAAATTGGCAGCGAACCGTCGGCTAACCCCTGTATTGATCACAATAATCGATCGTGTGCCGCGTAATTGCATCGGATCGACCCATTATGTCATTATACTCGTCGAACCGAAACAATAGATTATTGAAAAAAGTTCAAAATCCGTCTTATTTTTTATCGGAAAGAAATCAGATTCGAACAAAGAAGTGGGACGTACTTGCGACCTTTTATCGGTCGTTCAAAAGTATAATAGTTTTTAAATTTGGAATTCTAAAATAAAAGAGAATAGAGTTGAGGTTAGGTCGGATAGGCGCGGGCGTTCGGGTAAGTGTTCCAATTTCAAAATTGGCTGTGATCGGTCGCCGGCGCCCGCGCATGATGTCAGCACATGACAGATGACAGCCATTTTTGGATGAATTTAAAATAAACACCGAGTTACGCCAAGAATATTCATGATGGTAAATATGTTATTTTATTGTCTTGTTGGTTTCGGGATATGTTTATTTTGTGGTAAAACAGTGCTTTACACAACACTTCTAAAAATAAATGGCGTTATTTTGTCGCAGCATTGAAATGACTGTTATTAAAAATGGAGGTTTAATATTTTTGATTTAAACTTGCTAAATTGAAAACAAAGACATGGGATGTGGATGTGTCTTGTGTTTTACATTAATACACTGCTTATAAGTTATAACTACAGCCATCTCATCATACATCTTTCCGCTATCCAGTTTTATATTTATTTTAGTTTTTTTTGGACTAGATTGACTAACAGGTATACAATCCGCGCAATAGGAAGCGTCTCCGCAGCCTATAGACGCTCGTAATATCACAAAGATATCACAATCGCATTGCCAACCTTGTGACTTGAAGATATTATGTCACATTACCCAGTAATTTTACTGCTTCTCACCCTTCAAACTGGAACACAGATTACCTACTGTGCTACTCTGAATACTGTGTAATAGCAGTGTTCGCATTAGCGAATGCTGCTATTTGGAGACGCTTTCTATCATGCGGACTATATGCTTGTTTGTCAATTGGTTCTAATAAAAAAAATCGTCAAGCCATAATATATCGGGGTTTACTATAGAGCGACCGTAGCATGGCATCAAAAACACCCGCAAAAAACAGCGAGTCGGTGCCGAAGGCGAGCCCTTACAAGGTAACTCCTTGTTTTTCTCGCTAAATAGAACAAAAGGGGTAATTATGTTTAATTTTACTTAAACGTACCTTACTTACCTATTTCTACCGCCAAACGGCAGTGTTCGCAACGCTGTGTGCCGGTTTAAAGGGTGTGAGAGGTTAGATCTTCAAGTAACAAGGTTGGCTACGGGCTATTGATATCCTTATGATATTATTGTCGGATTAGTCTAATAACAAAAAATCTTCTTTTTAAATACACACACAAAGTACGTAAAACCATGAAAGAGAAAACACGTTGTGCATTTAAGACGTTGGGACTTCAAACGGCCTAAACTCAACCAGTTACAGATGCAGTAGGCCGGAGCTCATTCCCAATTAAATATTTATTTAATTTAATTGCATATATTGATGATGCAAATAAGTTTATTCATTTCAATTGGGCTTTACGAAACACTGTTTCTAAGTAAAATACCAATTTATTTCATTTTCTATATTGTTAGAGCTTATTATTATTGTCACATACACTAGAAAAAAGCATTCTAATTATATAAATACAACTAAAAATCAAAAATATAAAAACTAATTTTATCGATTTATTTAAATTCCATTGTCTATTGAACTTTACTTGATTTACTACTGCAACACTAATATTTATTTGTAATAATGTGACCTTGTAAAAGTGTACCCGTAAGGTACCAGAACCGATATATTCATTGGCGATATATCCATCCGTAACAGATAAAATGCACAAATGGGCAGCAGCGTCCCGGTTGGAAGCTGCCAACGCTTGCCCAGCGCGGCAATTATGGGTAAAATTCCTTCTTTCAAGGGGAACCCTAATTCCACCATGGATTTCAAATGACATGATGAAAGGTGTACATTTATTTTATTCTCTGTTTTAATAATATGATTGATGTGTGTTGAATGGCAATTAACTAAATCTGACGAATAAAATAAGTTATTTTAGAATATATAAGTAATAGATTATAAAAGATAATTTAATTTTGATGTAGTTACTCAATTGATTTGATACGCTTTTACAAAGACATACCTTGGAGTAATAAATCGCTTAAAACACGTGTTTTACAGACACACGCAGAGTTGAATTATATGAATTAATCAATATCAAACTTAATACCTTTGGTTCACAAGATAAGGATCCCTACTATCTACGCCATCGGGTAGCATGTCAATATACTTACATTTTTGTATCTACAAATATAAAATGAGAAGCTGACTTACTGACATATCAACACAGGGCCTAAACTATAAGGCTCAGAAACTTGAAATTTGCGCAGGAGTTCCTTTAACATCGTATGGGAGCACTAAAAGCGATTTTCGGAAATTTACTGCGTAAAGGCATAAACTAGGGGTGCAAAGTTAGTATAAAGCTTTGCTGTTTTTGAAGTTCTTAGAGAGCTAATTTGATATGAAAGATTCACAACGCGAGCAAACGTGGCGCTGCTAGAAATTGTATAAAATGACACAAAATATTACATAGGCCCGTCCTTTAAAATGACTACAATAATGAGGACAAGACAAAGAGTAATTTGCTCTGTGGTTTCTTTATAAAAAAAAGATACTCCGCTTGTTTATGGGGTATGAATTTGTGTGTTCTTTATTTTCGGACGCAGTGATGTGGTCGCCAACCGCAGGCCTTCGAGCCGCCTTTGGTTCTATGGGAAAAAGTGAGAGTTGATTTGTTGGTGCCTATATAACCAATATGATAGACTGGAAAGTGATGTCTTTTATTAAACGACCTTAAGAAAGGAGGAGGTTCTCAATTATCTGTTTTTTTATTACGACAGGCCAGATACCGTAAATGGTAGTGATCCTAACTTGTGCGCCAAAAGTTGTAGGCTCGATCTCTACCTAGAGCACATATTTTTATGGTGAATATTTGTATTTGTTCTGTGTCTGGGTGTTATATATCTATACCGAAATATTATATTTGTAATTTCTCTGTTGTCTGATTCAGGTCAATGAAATGTGTAAATTTATTCTTTTATTTATGTTAAACTTTATTTTTTCATGTTTATGTCTTAGCCTAATTATGGGCAAATACTTTTGATTATTTAATCGGCGGTATGATTCCTGTTGTTTCGTTTCAGCTACGCTATTTTGGATAGCGCCTGACATCTGTCGGTTCAGGTACACCAGTTCATAGAACACTAGTACTGAGAGAAGTTTCATTCAGACAAACGGATATATTGATGTATATAGGTCGTGGGTTCGCTCCCGATCTAAAACAAACATTTATATGATGATATTTGTGTTTGTTCTATGTCTGGGTGTTGAAGATATATATATTTAAATATTGTATTTATGATTGTTGTGTTGTCTAATGTCTTTAATTAGATAAATATTTGTTTTAGTAGGAGTCGAACCGATGACCCTTGGCGCACAAGATAGGATTACTGCTATCGGCGCCATCAGACCCGTTAAATCTATACATTATTATATCCGTTTGTCTGAATAAAACTTCTCTCAGTACTAGTGTTCTGAGAACTGGTTAAACTGGAACCGTCATATGAAATTTTCAAATTACGGAGTAATGTCATGGTAATGGTAGATATTTAAGTTGGTAATACTCAAGTGCTTTCCGGCAGACAACTAATTATATTATTACATGCATGTAGCATAAAAAATATCTGCTTTCTGATTATATTTAAATAATTGATAAAATTAAAGTGATTAATTACACTTTAATTATATTTAAATAATAATAATAGCAACAAAACATAACATTTATTTCATGAAAAAGAACACACATACTACACGAATTAAATTTTTCCGTGAGCTTGCAAGTGTCACGAACTAACTTATGTATATCATTTATTTTACTTCAACGAGGAGTTTAGTTGTGGCCCTTTATTTAGATATTCTCAGTCAACCCAAAAACACTTTCACGCACTCACAAATCACTGCGGGCAGTTAACGCACAGGCACGTCCAAAAAAACGCAGCATCGATTAATTCCAGCTAAAAACTAATCAAGCCTATCTGAAAATCGAAGAACAAAAGAGTTCGGTTTGTTCTCAAGTGGCTTCAAAAAAGGAACTGTAAAAAAGACAAATGAATGGGGGCGGGCGCTCCCTGCGGACATAAATCATGCGCTGGCCAGATCCAAAGTCAGATTTTAATAAACATGCAAGGGCTATCTTGGTTATATTCATTCATGAATGCTTTTTTTATCGTTTTAATTACCGATAGGTTGTGTGAAAGGGCTTTGTTTGACCAGTCAGATGCAGGGGTTCATTAAAACTAAGGCATATTATTGTGCTTCCAGCTTCGATGCTGCCTAGGGAGGTAAAATTCGTATAAGTAGCATTGAGAACGGCTTTTGCAAGTTTTTGCAAGAAAAAAAACTATATTAATCAGATTTTTTTTTTCTAGTAAATATCATCTTACAGATAATTATGCATTTTTGATGCATACAACCTCTCAAAGCAAATAAAATATAAAAGTTAAATAAACCGCGTTTTAAAGCCGTTAGAAAAGTAAATTATTATGAACTAGCCATCCACCCCAGCTTCGCACGGGTGTACTTCTTTTAAATAGTGTTAAATATTGTAGTATTGTTGTACATTATTTTGATCTATCTCATCTTGTACAGATAGCGATTGCAATGTAATCGTAAAAAAATATGCATAACATTAGAAATTTAAAAAATTATCAGTGGTTCTTTACTATATTATGCGTGTAATATACCTACTTATATACCTTCCTCATGAATCACTGTATCTTTTACAAAAAACCGCATCAAAATCTGTTGCGTAGATTTAAAGATCTAAGCATACATAGGGACAGACAGCGGAAAGCTACTTTATTTAATAATATTATAAAGGAGCATTATTTAAACTTTGGATGCACATAGACGGGCCCGATGGCGCAGATGGTAGTGATCCTATCTTGTACGCCAAGGGTCGTGGGCTCGACCCTGACCTAGGTCGCAAGATAGGGGGAATTTTGCCAATACTTACGTTCGCGGCATTTATGGACAAAATTCTTCCTTTTTTAGGGAGGCCTATGTCCAGCAGTAAACTTCCAAAGGCAGTAATGGTGATGATGACAATGATGACATAATATTTATATAACTACTCAACTATACCTACTACTAAATCGAGTTATATTATTTTACCAGGTCGACAAACAAGCATACAGCCCTCGTGATAGTAAGCGTCACCGCAGCCTATAGACGCTCGTAATATATCAAGGGCAAAAGCGTTGCCAACATTGTATATTGAAGTCATTACCCAGTAATTTCACCACCTCTCTTACCCTTCAAATTGGAACTTAGCAATGAGAACACTGCTATTTGGCGGTAAAAATAGGTGAGAGTGAGGAATTAATGCAGACCAACTTTGTATGAGATCTCATGTGTATGTACTTTATACATATTTATATATACTTAAAAGGAATTCCTATATGCATGTATATTTCTATATAAATAGTTAAAGCTTTTTATAATATTTCTAGTCCTTTCTCATCTTTATTTCGTCTATAAATATCTTTTTTTATGGAACAATGAATATAATCATTTTCAATGAACCAATACATTATATATACGCGTGTATATACAAGTTATATAGATAACAAAACTAAAAGCAGTTTCCCATTACCTACGTATAATCTAAAAAAAAAGAAATGTCTATGGATCTCATATGGGCGGCGCGCGCGCAGCATTCTAATTACGGGGTAGCTGCTCCTTGCTCGCATCTTGTCTATGCCCAGAACGAAGATGGCGTGAAATCCATGAATTATCCATAGCAATCTACGGAGAGATTGAAAGCTTACTATAAAATACTAAAATTACTGTGTGCCTTTATGATCGAAGCTTGGTATGTAGTTATATTGGTATTCTCTCATGGGCTGGCAATTTATTGCCATTGGAAACAGTAAATGCTCATGGCGTGATATAAACAGTAAATCTTCTCTAAAATATTGATATTTAATATTGCACGTTGACCGGTTAGTAACATCCCTTCTAGACCCTTTCACTAGTGTTTGTATTGTGATGGCCTTGTTGCGGCCCTGGTATGAAAGTAGGTATACGGATTCGATTCCTGGCTTGTTCATGTTTCGCGAATCAAAATCGTATGTGGCTAAAGCCCGTAGGTTATTGGATGTAAAACATTAATCATCATCATAACAACCGTAGATTGTCCACTGTTGGATTTAAACTTCCCCGAAGGGGGATATTGTCCATAATTGCCGCACCGGGCAGGGATGGTTGGCATCGTCATACCCTATACGCCACCTGTCGGTTCCCTGAGTCGCCTCCAACGATACCAGCACAGGGAGGAGAACTATTCTATGTATATGTGTTAGGATGGAGAAGCTTTATACTGTTTTGATAGCGATATAATCATAAAGTTTCATTAACATTATACTAGCAGTGCGTCGCGGTTTAACCTGTTTCATTTCGTTACATAATATATAACTTATTTACACCCAAATGTTTTTTCCGTAGCGTCTTTTTGTTTTAATTTGTTTCTTTTCTTTTTTTTTCTTTCGTTTGAGTCTATTGATTGCAAACGAACTAAAATATATATTTTTCATAAGTTACGCGCTTTATATTCTTAAATATAATATACCTTTTCTTACTCAGTGAAAATGTAGCTTTTTCTAAAGGTAAATGATATTTTTAATCGGTCAAGTTTTTGAGTTAAATCGTAACAAAAAAAATCTTTCAAATATGAGTAGACTCGTAAGAACCTACTTTTTCAGTCTCAGTTCTAAATCACTTAAAGCATTATCCTTCGATATTTAGAACAATGGAACATGAGGTCGACCCTTACACAAAAGATCGCCTGCATTGGTACCTGACTAATAATACCTAACTCTCACCTATTTCTTCCGCCAAATACCTGTGTTACCTTTGTTAGGTTCCGGTCTGAAAGGTGAGAGAGGCAGTAAATTTACTTGGTAATGTGGCATAATATCCTTAAGTTACAAGTTTGGCAACGCGTTAGTAATATCCTTATGATATTGCGAGCGTATACAGGCTGCAGTGACGTTTACTATTACGCGGACCGATTGCTTGTTTGTCGAAATTGTCTATGAAAAAAAATATAAAAGGAACAACAAATAAAAGTCGTATCCAATTAACATTACGAGATACATAAGTAAATAATCGTATATGTCTCTAATCCAAAACATTTCACGGTTAAGACGTGTTGGTAACTCTTCATCCAATAAAAATTCTATATGCACTATAAAATACCAATGCCCAATCGTTAATATAATAAAGTACGTGGCGCGGCTTCAGAAAATGAAATTCAGTCTTATTAGAATAACCAACTTTTAATATCAAGACTCTATAACAAGCTTTTTTTTAAAAACAACTAGTAATTTCCTTAGAATAATATAATTCCCACTAGAACTACAAAATTGCCCGACGTTATGCAACTAGCAACCTTAAAACCTCACACTTAGAGATGGAGAACTTCGGAAAGAATAGTCTTAGTATTTTTTATAATTAAATAAATTCGTCGTCGTAAAAACGTCTCAGATATTGACTCCTAGATAATTCGCTTAAAACACCTGTGATACAGACATTAGACAACTGAGGAATCACAAAAATATATTTAACACCCAGAAACAGACCAACTCAAATACTTATCATATAAACTATCATGGGTGAGATTCGAACCCGTAGTAGATTTTGCGTTCGAGATAAGAACACCACCCAATGTGCCATCATATTTGTTATTCATACATTGACCTGACGAGACGAGTAGCTCTTGTTTTACAGATATCAGTCAACAAGGACTAAACTCACAACTGTTACAGTATAACAGGTATGTATAAAAATGACAGTTCCGATTCCCACGGGAACATAATCCCGGGCGCTCGGCAACCAGCAGCCTTAATGCTTCATTCGAAAGGTTGGGGGCAATCCGCCCCCATAATTACCGCCGCAGTACGCCCCGCTTCTGATCTGATAGTCAGCCTCTAAGTACAAGAAATAATATATAGGATGCACGCTCCCGTGCATCTTGGTCAATATCAGTCATGCTTTATGAACTTTAACGACTTTGACAGAAGGTCCACAATCGTGTGGACGTGTTCGCTTTAAATGTTATCCAAGAAAAATGACGATAGGCCTTATAAAAATTGCGTTTAATAGTAGTTCAAGGAAAAGAGGTATTAATAGTTGTACAGATAAGAAATATAAATTTACTGCGAAGTTAGGCTTTCCTAAATATGGGTTCTTAAACTTGTTTTATATATTTTTTATTATACTTCATGCATCCTTAAATGCATGTAAGTAACTAGGCTTGCTAGAGTTAGACCTTATTCAAAAGTCGTCTACATTTATACTTCTCTCATTAATACCTATTTTAATGACATTGAACATTTTAATGTATTAATACCTAAGTTTAATTTCAAATTGAGAACCGTTTATGACGACCAGCATACAACTCGACCCGATCTGCTGTCATTTTAAAAGTATAATTTCTAGTCTATGTAACATTCAGAATAATAATTTCATAGACTTTTTGAAAAACTACTTATTCTTTTGACAGTTATTTTTGACAGCTGCATGTGTCAAAACTTCAACCAAACATCGGTAATTTCTGACTCTATATCGTTACATTAACACGTGTTTTTAAAACCCATGATATAATTCGAAAGCTATTGGTCGTAACTCTAGTAATAGATATTCTATATAAAACTCTATACTATAAAACTCGAAGTACATATTCTATATAAAATAGTAATAATTGAAAAATCGCCGTGAGGTACCAGCGGAGTATAATAGTATCTCCCACTGCACCAGGTGTCGTAAGAGGCGGTACCAGAACCGACATATAGCGGTATATCCATCCAAAACAACTCAAATGAAAGCTGCGCTCTGCGTTTGTCAACACGCTTGCCCACAACGGCAATTATAGGCAAAACATCTCCTTCCTTGGAGATACCCTATGTCTAGCAGTGGTTTTCTAATGGCTGGTTTGATTATGGTGATCTAACACAGATATTATTGCACTTAGTACCGTACCGGAAGTAGCCGGCAGAGTAGAGTACCTCCTACTTACTCAGGTGTCGTAGCTCAAAGGCACAGGACGGAGATGGCCAGGAGTATCCCCGTCGGCGAAGCAGCACTCTGCAATTGCCAACACGCTTGCCCGTTGTACGTTCAAACGTGTTGCCAAACGCAGAATGCAGCTTTCTCGACAGGGATGCTGCTGCCCATCCCCACCCAACGCGTTAATTAAAGCTATACTGTTTTAGAGGGATATACCGCCATCTGTCGGTTCTGGTGCATCTTACGACACCTGGCACAGAGCGGCACCTGGATCCCGGCAAAGTATAATAAACTATTCTAAATAATGTATAAGCAGAAGGAGTCTCAGTGCCAAACGGAATTACAGCATAAATATGAAAAGTATATTTTAGTACATGTTTGAGTAGGGAGTCGAAGCCGGGGCTTAAAGTAAGTGCACATAATACTATAATCAAAAACATTATCCTGATTCTAAGTATTTTCATACTTGAATGTTGCAACACAATTAATTTTCCGACATCTTTCAACTCCGTCTCTGGTACATAATTAAAAATTTCTCACTTCTTTCATCTAAGTTAAACAGCACAAATAAAAAGCTACAGATGGCCCGCTTGAATTCAATAGCATTACAATTAGACAGGTCATTTAACTTTGTACGTCGCGGACAGGAGTCCGGGCACATAACAAAACCTGCTATTAACAAATACATTAAATCTCTCCGCCTATTGGGACTGTAGATTAAACTGTGATTAAATTTTATTCCAAGTAAAAAAGTCGGACGAACACTGTTACATAGTACGGGCGAGAACAGTAACTCGCGTATCCAACACTTACCACAGTAATATCACTGTCGACTGACGTCATCTATCTATCTATCTATATTTATATATATCTCTTGAGTCCGGGATGAACTCCAAAACTACTGAATCGATTTGAATCTAATTTTGGTCACTGTGTGCATTTTGATCAAACTAAGATAAGATTAGATGTTTTCTCAATTTGTAGTCGCAATATTTTTTTATTGATGGAAGATATATCCATGAGTACCATATGTTTCTAACTGTATTAAATAATTTAGTACAGTATACCGGCAGAGTAGAATAGTACCTCCCGTTATACTGGGTGTCGTTAGAAGCGACTGAGGTACTGAAATCGACAGATAAGCAGTATATTCACCCGAAACAGCGTAGCTCAAACGCAACAGCGCGGGAATGGTCAGCATTTCCGTCGCGAAGCTACGCTCTGCGATTTCTACCAGCACGGTAATTATGGGCAAAATTGCTACTTTCATGAAGACGTCAGTGGACGTTCTATGGCTACCATGATTATGATGATTAGCCACAGTAATGCGTTGTCGGCTCCTTAAGTTAAAATACATATGTAAAGGAGCAGTTCCCACTGACATGTAGACGCACGCTCAGCCATAGCCGTTCATGGTTGAAACGTAGAATTTGAACGAATTCAAACAGAATTCAAAATGCGGACACACTCTATGGAGGGATTTAAAAAAACCATGACAGGTTTGAAAGTTCAAAGTTTTAAATTAGAAACCATTTCGATATAATATTTGAAAATTTTCTTGAATACCCACGCGAAACCTGAGGAATTCTTGTTATTCCAAGAAATGTCTGCAACTAACTAACGTGCTGATTCCTAACAGAAAAATATCTTTTTCTGTTTAGCTGTTACAACTTAAAGAGTAAAAAATATCCATCCACTCAAAGTGTCACGTTTATAGTATTAGTAGAAACTAATAATATTATCACAAAACATGATTCCAAGTTAGCTGTTGGGTACCGGCAGAGTAGAATAGTAGAGAGGAGGCTCCTGTAAGAGGTACCAGGTGTCGACTAAGGTACTGAAACCGACAGATAGTGGTATATCCATCTATCTAAAACAGCACAACCTTAATACTACAGGATGGTGATGGGCAGCAGAATCCACATTGTGAAGTTGTGTTTTACGATTGCCACCACACCTGCCCAACGCAGCAATTATGAGCAAAATCCTCCTATCTTGGGGTGGCGTATGTCTAACAGTGGACTCTCTATGGCTGATATTATGACTCCAGGATACACCAAGAGATATTTTTCATTTCAAAATTGAGAAATAAACATTTTTTTAGATCAGCCAATATACATGCATGCAATCCTCGTGACAGTGAACGTCATTGCAGTCTATGAACGAACGTAACATCATAAGGATATCATTATCGCGTTTGCATTCTGATAAATTGATGATGGCAGTTGTGGTGGTAAACGTAGAGAGTAAATTCTCGACAGGAGGGTGGTTTTATTATATTTATTTAGGAACCTTTTATTTATAACTTTCTAACTCGACCGATGCTGTCTAGTCCAATATACTAATATATAATACCAATGTTTAATGAAAAAAAATGATGAGATTTGTGAATGAAACGATCCTATCTCTTAAGTAAAAAAATAATCAGTTTAGAAGTTTATCGCGGACATACAACACGATATATAAATTTATACTTCAGTTTACTGTTGTAAAATGTTACTGTGGCACAATGACGCAGCGTTTATTTCTAGGCGGGGACTGTGGGAAAGAAAGGCATGGACAGGTTAAAAAACACCATAAAAACCGCACATGCTGTCTGTACATAGTAGCTGGGTATGTACGGGATCTATCAGGTTTGGTAGCGGTAGATAGTTAGGTACAGACATCTATTTTCAATTTGTCAGACGTTATTTTTGAAAGTAAATGCGTGCTGGTTGGAAGCAATTCTTCTGGTTGGTTTACAATATGTTCAAAATAGATAGTGTCACTTTTTTATGTTGCTGAAAGTTCCGCTAGTAATGGTATTCCGGAGAGGGTTTTGAGGAAAGTTAATTTATAGGAGAATTGAATGGAGACCACGTAGCAAGCGCGACCTAGGCGTCCACCCGCAAGATAGATAGACAATCTGACTAAAACCGCAGGATCGCGCTCGACACAGGCCGCACACAACTGGTCCTATTGGGGATTGCTTGGGGAGGCCTATGTCCAGCAGTGGACGTCTTATGGCTGATACAATGATGATGACGATGAATTTTATTAATATATATTATATTATATTATATATAGATAAATTAATATTATATTAGGTTTATATTAATAGATTGATAAAGATGTCGCGACTTAGCATTCTTAAAATTGACTAATAACTATCAGCGCACCGCAGTGTCACTCGCGTAATTCCTGTTCAGAATTTAAGTGTTTATTCGATTCGCTATAAACGTACGAAAATATCTCTTTAAAAACAATAATATAGACAATGTACTTCAGAAGTTCGAACCTTTTCATTTATGAAAGAATTAGTACAATCGGAACAGTAGTTTTTTCAACCTCTTCGTTACAAACAAAAATCTTAACACTTTACAATATATGTATAGATAAATATAATTCGGTGCAAATTTTGCCGGATATCACTAGCACGTTATCAACATTGGGACTTGAAGATATGATATCATAATGCCCTTCAAACCGGAACACAGCAATGCGAACACAGCTGATTGGTGGTAGAAATAGGTAATTTTATGTAGCAGACCTTTTAGGAAGTCTACCTTAGACCTTATTTATATTATTTGACCTGTTATAGTTGAGGTCTGATAGCTTTTTGTTTGTCCTGGTACCCCAAACCTTATACGACACCCTGTGCAGAGGCCTTTCTCTGTACTGTGTCGGTACTACTTAATTTAGGACTATATCGTAACTTGCTGTCGCTTCCAGGCATCTCAAGGGTAAAATGGAAGATTTAGAACGCTTATGGGTAAAGTAATTGACGATTCATAGAATTTATAACCTAAAGTATATTTACTTAAAACATCGATAATAACAGTTTTTTTTTAATTCCTCCCTTAATAAATATATGTCTAGTTTATTAGTTTTATTAACATTAAAGAGCATTTCCGATTGCAACGTTCACAGTTTGTTTTTATATAGCAGCCATCTTTTATCTTGTAAGAAAACTAGTGTCATTTAATTTCTAAACCACTTCACATTGATTTTACATGCTCAGCCAACTATTCCTTGACCATATGGTTGATGTCTACTTTCATTGAGCTGCAAAAAGCGGTGATGAAAAAAATAAACGCAAAAATAATTACCGACAAAACATGTCATGTCGGTTTAAAAACATCAAAAATATCGCCGTGAACTGTAAAAATGACTACAAACATAATTTGCTTTAAACAATTATGCTAAAGACAAAATTATACGTTCTGTAACGAGTTACAAGGTGGGGCCTCAGTGCCCGCGGGCGACCGTAAGCAGTACTTAACAGGTAGCGAGCCACGCTTGCGCTTGAGGCCTGTGTAATTGGCCGTACCTGTTGAAGCGATTTGCTCAATAAAAAATGACATGCATAATGTTTATTAGGTAATCCTAAAATGTGTACGTTACGTTGGTTAAATCGTCAAATCGACCGATCGATAAAGTATGGAGAAATACTATACAGAAATGTCAATAGTTGTCTGGTTGTTCTCTTTACATGTTGACAAATTCGATTGTCTTAAAAGATGAAATGCGCCCGGAGAAAGGACGCAGGTTGTTCATGTTGTATGTAGGTTACCATCATCATGAATAATAAACCCTCTGTTAGGCCAAAACCCTACTCTAGAAAGGGAGAATTTTTGGCGTGCGTGGTGGCAATCGTAGAGCGTAGCATTGTGTGGAGAATACTGGTGCTGATCCCCGCCCTCTTACATTTTAGCAATCCTATTTCTGGTGGATATACGGCCATATATCGGCCATATATGTGCCGGTACCCTAAGGAAATAGGTATAGAATGCCAATAATTTTAGGAAAATTCGTGCACGTATATGTATATGAAATGAAATCATTAATCATATTGAGGATCCCCGTTTATTATTACCTTAAGCAGTAATTATAAGGTCTATCATAATTATACCTTCTTACAAACTGATCATTCTCTCACATCCAGAATGTTGTAATCGTGACTGCCTCCCGTCGAACCTTGCATTAAGTGGGTGCGACCCGCCCTGCCCGCTAGCGGTCGCTACCCACGACAATAAATTATGAATTATTATAAAAATTAAGCCTAGATTTTATGCAGTAAAATATCTATGCTTTATAATTACGTCAGTCTGTTTACGATAGAAAAAGAAACTTCACATAATAATGTGAAGTTAATCCCTGGGTAAGATTAGGCATCTATTTGTTTAGACTTGTTGCTGCGTTCGCAAGATAATTTTTTATTTATTTTCCGTGGGGTACCGGCAGAATGAAATAGTACTTTTGCCTGTACCAGGTGTCGTAAGAGGCGACTGAAGCACCGATACAGACTGTCAGTTAACCTAAAACAGCGTATCCCAAATACATGAGGCGGGGAAGGAACCACGCCTGCCCAGCGCGGCATTCGTAGGAAAAACTTAGGATTTTTTATTGAAGCTAATACCTAGCTATGGACATTCTTCGGCTACTATGTAAATGATAAACTTACAATCTAACTAGATCTGATTCTAGTCAGATCGTTAGTTAATCTTGTGAGTGAATGACAAAATATCTTAGAAACTTAAATTAACAAATCGTTAATTAATATATATATATATATATATATATATATATTATTTATAAAATTCTTGATTTTTCAAAACATGTTTCATGAAGATAAATTGCAATATTTTTTTGAAGGGGTCGCTGTTTTTCTTATACAATAATGTGTTTTATAATACGGTTCATTTAACTCTTACATTATTCTTGTTGCTTTTTAATTGAGAACGGTTCATGTAATATACTTAATCACTCGTTTTTTCGGAGATAAACGAAGAAAACTATTAATTCTTTTATAATGATAATAAATTAACATACTACATCTTATATATTACACGAACACTGATATAAGTCGCTTAAAGCACTTGTGTTACGAAAAATGTAATACTTAAATACTTATAATCATATCCGAGATACAGAACAAACACAAACATTATCCTATAAATAATTGTCCTAGGTGGTTATCGATCCCACGACCTTTAGCCCACAAGATATTATCACCACCATCTGCACCATCGGATCCGTCAAATGTGTAAGATTTTATCAAGTTTTAGAATTGTAAAGTACGCTACTTATTTATAAGTGATAATATTCTATTGTATTAACTCGTAACATATTTTATTTTTAGTTTGTTCTAAAACAAAACAGAAAATAAACAATTATAATACATAAATTCGCACTACATCTTATACACTAATCTGACCCCAAGATAAGTAGCTTAAAGCAATTGTGCTACACATATAAGACAACAGAGAAATTACATATATAATACTTAAATATACGGTCTACAGAACCAAGACACAGAACTATCACATAGATGTTTATCCTGGGTGAGGATTGAACTCACGACCTTTAGCCCAAAATATAGGAACCCAGTCAAATGTGCCATCCTGCCCGTTGAAATATTAACACCATATTTTAAATTCTGAAAGCTCATTATCAAAAAGCCTCCTCCAAAACAGACCAAGGCGTAAACGTGCACAGCCTAAAGCAACTTTCGCCCCGGCATTATATGGGAGCGTTCCGCCGCCCACCACCGCCAGCGTTCGCTACCTATAAAACACCCACCTGCGAGTGCCTCTAGTGAAGAACTCGCGGGCTATGTAATTTGTAAATGGAACTAATCATTTTAAAATGTTGTGTTCAAAAATATTAACAGTTAGCATTTGTTTTATTTTTTTTTCAACCAAAGTTCAAACAAGAGGTTTGGGCTTAGGTTTTTGAAGTAATATACTATAAGTAGATGTTGTTCTGCCACATAAATTATTGTCAAATATTATACAAATAAATTACAATAAAAAGCTATTACGACTATAAATTGAGATATAAACTATTCTATCTCTCAAGTTAGATCGAACTGCACACAGTAAGCAAACCTAATATAATCGGTTCTGTATTTGTTGTAAGATGTAAGAGTTCATCGCGGATAAACAACAAAACACGAAATTTTATATAGGTATAAAGATTAGAACCTTGAACTAAGAGATATTTTTAAGCTTTTTAAGGTAAGTGTAAATCGCTCGCGTGTATATTTTTCGTATATTTTTCGCTATAATTTGTTATTAAAAATAATTAGATTTTTTATCTAAAGATTATATTTACTAGAAAAAATCAACTTGTCGCAGGCCTCAAGCGGGACTCGAACCTGCGTCTTTACCAGGTTTACCAGATTTTATTAACATTGTTCTTAATTCATTTCCTTGTACAAATAACAGACATACAACTATTTTTGAAGCACATTTGTATTGGATTATCTACAATGAATAATTTAATTAGAGAATTGTCGCGCATGGAGATCGAACCTAAAACTAGCAAACATGTAGCCATTTAAACATTCAAACGTGCCAAATTATGTTTATTTCATGTTTTTATATCATCATCATTACAGCAATTGGAAGTCCACTGCTGGACATAGGCCAGAGAAACATAAAAAGGGGAATTTTTCCCGAAATTGCCGCGCCAGGCAAGCGTGATGGCAATTGCAGAGCACAGCTTTTGGGACGGGGATGCTGTTGCCCATCCCCACCCTGTGCATTTGAGCTACACTGTTTTGGATCGATATACCGCCATCTGTCGGTCCTGATACCTTAGTCGCCTCTTCTCCATGTGTCGTACATGGCACAGAGGGAGGTACTATTTTACTCTGCCGGTACTCAACTCTTACTTCAATAGAGATACACACATTTACTAATCTTTAGCCAGTCTTGATCTAATATATAAATCGAATGTTAAATAAATAAATCATAACGTCTGTTCTTGATGATCAAAAGTAGCCTATGTCCTTTCTTAAGGTTCAAGCTATCCATTTTTTTTTATTGAACCAGGTTCACATGCAAGCGTGCAGTCTGTGTGACAATAAGCATCACAGCAGCCTATAGACGCTCGTAATATCACAAGCGCATTCCCAAACTTGTGACATGAAAATATTATATCACATTGACCAGAAATTTGACTGCCTCTATCCCCTTCAAACCGAAATACAGCAATGCGAAAGATTGCTATTTGACGGTAGAAATAGGTCAGAGTGAGTTACCAATGCAAAAAGACTTTTTGTATGAGGTCTACCTCATGTTAATACCAAATTTTATTGTAATTTACTGTCGTGAATTCGCATTTATATTACCACTAGCTTTCCACCCGCGACCTTATCCACGAGGTCTTTACTTTAAATCTCATCCTTAAGGAACTCTTTTCATTCCGGGAAGAAATCTATGTCGTTGTCTGACAGCTAAACTGGAAAAAATTCTTTTCGATTTTTTTTTAAATAAAAAGTATCTTATGTGTTATTTCAAACTATCAGTTATCTCTGTGTCAAATTTCGTCTAGACTTCTTAAGGCGTTGAGCCATACATACATCAATCTGTACAACCATTCACATTTACAATACTAATAGGATTATGGATGCATGAAATAAATTGACTTCAGATATCTGCATACAGTCTTGAACTTAGCGACCACTCATTCAATCCGACGCAAAATCCATCAATTAAATGTTTAGTATGTACAAACTATATAACATAAAAGGCAGCGCCATATCATTTCCATATCTTGTTTACGAGTCGTCCGTCGGTATATGTTAATGACATCCCAAAGGATATATTCGCAGCCTGACGACGTTTCAAACCATTGTTTTTCGCAAACATCCATCCAAAGTTGGCCTCCCTCCGGTCGTGTCGCGCGAATTAAAACGGATCTTACTGGAATGGACACACAGTTATTTATCCCTTTTTCATTATAAATCCGAGTCAGGTTTAGTTTTTATTTTGTTATAATTTCGCGAAGACGCCGCGGGCGAAGTGGCAATATGAATATTAAGAATTTTTTTGCGTTCCTCTAAGTCGCGTTTCCATTGTATCGGATAATTATTGTTAGTTGTTTCAACTCAATTAGTTCAATACGCATTATACCTATCGGAAAATAGAGTTAAAAACTTTATTTTGTGTATGCTTTTTACAGAAACATAATATGCATTAAAATATTCTATTATTTGAAATTTTGTATTATATTTAGAACGTTTTAGTTGAAGTAAAAATAATATATTTAATATACGTTGAAATAACAAATAATAAGTCACTTGGCCATAACACAAATGGCTATCTATCTATTGTACATAATTCACGTGTTTTTTAGATCACATGACTGTTGATCGCTATTTAACTAGTTTTATTGATCCAATTGACAACTAATTTTCGAAAATGATTAAAATAACTATAATCCATTAACCACAACCATCATCGTGTCATTCGTAGAAATCCCACTGTTGAAATTCCCCAAGAAGAAGAACTTTTGCCCACAGTTTTATTTGAACTGCGTCCTTTCGGGTGAATTTACCATCTGTCGGTTCTGATACCTCAGTCGCCTCTTACGACACCTGATACAGAGGAGGTACTAAAGAAAAAAGTGTTAACTAACAGCGAAATTTTTTCTCATTTACCGCGACGGTGGCACCAATTTATGGTGCCACCGTCTACCGGTAAACGGTTTATGCCACCACAGGTTTTAAACGGGCTACGTGTTTCCCTATAAAAACCTATTTATTCCCTTTTTGAACCTCGAACTGTTGTCCCCAAGGAAAACCTCAGCAGATAGATGTCTGGAGTTTTAAATATTTGATGCCGTCAGTAGTTGAAATTCTTTTAAGACCACACTGTGTACAACTAGGTTAGGTTTCAATGTATGAGCATGAATTAAATCATCGTCATCATCCTATCAGCCATATTGAAAGTCCAATGCTGGACATAGGCCGCCCCAAAAAAGAGGGAAGTTAGCCTATAATTGCAGCACTAGGCAAGTGTGTTGGCAATTCCAGTGCGCAGATTACGCGACGTGGAAACTGCTACCCATGAGCAACACTGTTTCCGTTGGATACACCGCCATCTGTCGGCTTAGTCACCTCTTATGACATCTGGTACAGGGGGAAACACTATTCTACTCTGCCGGTACCTCACAAAAACTAAATATTTATTTATTTAACTTTATTGCACAAAATGTTACAAAACAAATGGCGGACTTAATGCCAGACAGCATCAAATATTTAAAATATGTAATATAATATGTATATAAAATATGTAAAGCTACAATAGGTTAAAAAGACGTGTATATTGATCCAACTGTTAGTATCTTAGTTACTTGCAAATCGTAGTATATCGGCGAACAATGGAAACGGGAGATCTTTACCGGTGCGCGTCTGAGTGATGGTTTAAATTGATGTTGGCGCGACTTGCCAGACTGTAGGACAACTGTTAGAAACATACCTTTACGTTTAATTCAAAGTATTTAAGAAAATCTTAAAAAAATTAAAAAAACAACATATCCTAAAAAAAACATGGCCGATGGCTCATTCGGTAGTATCCTTATTATGCCGTCAAGGGTCGTAGGTTTAGTCACCACCCAGGACTATAGTCTATAGAGGATATATGATGAATATTTGTCTTTGTTCTGTGTCTGTTGTAATTATGTATTGTGTTTGTGATTCCGCTGACAGACGTCTGATGTCCATAACACAACTACTTTAAGCATAGTTATCTCAGAGTTAGGTAAATATATTAATAAATTAATTTATTAAATATTGAATGATGAAAAAGTTATTGAATAAATACATAAAAATATATAAGAAATTTAGTAAAAATTCGTAGATAATTTTAACACTTGATACTAAGTATATCATCTTCATCATAGCAGACGAAAAACGTCTTCTATAAACAAAATTCGAGTGTCTGTTCAAAACAAAAGTGTCTGTCTGTGTAAAATAACTGCTTTTTACTAAATGCATATGGATGCACATAGCCTAGTTTCACGATGGGAATGTTGCTGCTTATCCCCGCCCTATTTTATTTCAGCAGCGCTGTTTGGGAAGTATAAACCGCCATCTAGCGGATCCGGAAGTAATATTCTACCGCACAAGCGATATATTTTCGGTGCTAACAATAAGTTATAAGTGCATCTATCAATCTTAAGATATATTAATAATAATTTAAATGTATTACTAAATGCTAATGGATATATACACGGTACATATAACAAAAAATCTTTTTTTTATATTTTTGTCTGCCTATCTATGTTAATCTCTGAAACAGCTGGACCGATTTTGGTGGAACTTTTGCCAGCCGATAGCTTAAGTAATAAGGAGTAAGTTAGGCTATATAATATTATGCTACGACGAATAGTAGCGGAGCATTAATGAGAAATGTGGCAAAAGCGGGCGAAAATTTTACATTCTGAGGGCTTTCGTTGCATGCACTGCGTAAAACGATTTAAGTAACCCAAAATAATCCAAGAACGAGTATGAAGTGACACGCACAGCAAGTCAACAATAAATGTATTGCAAACAAATTGATATTCGAAGTCTCGGAAATTATACTTTTTTAATCAACAGGAAGAAACTTCCAAATTCTTTTTTTTTTTAAGTATAACTTGTATTTTCTAGCATATACAATGCAAGAATCAAGTCGCCTCAAACCTTAAAACGAACGGTAGCCAACCGATTCCTCATTCCACCTAACCTCCAATCTTCATTTTTTACCCACAGCCATTTCGGACAGTGACGGATTATGCTAAATGCAAATTTCTGACCCAGGGCGGGGCGTGCCATAATTCCAAGATGTCTCGCAAAAAATATCGTTATAAAATATCCTAACTTAAAAATGCATTGTAATAAACATATTTATTCTCCATCGACGCGGTAATGGGTGATATATTTTTTTTTAAATTGATATTTTGCACGGTAAAGGCCAGTGTTGCCATAAGTGTCGAAGTCGCGGTCTATAATATTATTAATTTATTAATGTGTGAATAAGACATTTCATTGGCGTTTTAACCTAAATATCATGACATTGTCCAAGCTTAATAATAAAAAAATATATAAATATATGCATTTATTAAACAAGTAACATTTTACTCTAAAATATGGCTAGTAAGGCTCAATAGAGATCTGTGAGCATACAAAATAGGTATATTTTTCTCACAATCGATTATGTTGTTTTGGTGGGCATTTTATTATCTACCAATAATTTTACTAACTATTATTAATCTGAGCCTAAATGTAAAATGCATTTATTTTATGTTATCAATAGATAGTAAAGAGGAAAGCAAGTCTTTTTTAATTCAATACAACAAAAAAGATATACACATGTCCTTAATAATTTATCTCTCATAGCTTGTGATTCAGACCGACTCGACTTCGAGACTACAAAACGAGAATCAGTGGCCGGTTCAGTCATTAAAAATGTTTTTCCTAAGAAATATATTAATCACACCCTACCACGCCCTCTTGCGGCTAAACACCAAGTAATTTCTGCTACAACATTTTTTGAAGGACCCGGAGAAAAAAACAATAATTAATTTTATACTCTATGGCATTTTTCGGGGCGGACTCCTTTTTAATTTTTTAATGTTGATCTTTTTTTTAATTTTTGGACAGGTGAAACTAGATGTGTATAGTATGAATTATGGAGGTTATCATTAATGTTTAGTTTTATAATCATGATAAAATTAAATAAAAATAGTAGTTTTTTTTATTTATCGGATTTTTCTCAATTTTTTCTGTTTATAAACAAATTTGACCTTCTTGTCTTATTTAAATTAGAAGGTTACCTCTACTTGATCGATGTACATTTCTTGATCGTAGTACAGGTATTTTTTTAAGTATTTTGAAAGTTAAAGTTTCATGTCAAATATTGTTACATTTAGAAAGTGACTTTATTGGATTGGTTTATTGGATTTGTACAAAGATGAATTTGGACGGGCTAAGCCACGTCTTTGAGCTGAGAGTTTTTAACGGGCACTGAGCACTTACTCTTAGAATCTACGATGTTTATCGTCACATATGTTATGTCGCTTAATAAGGATAGTCGTGGTGATTAAGGATAGTCGTGGTGATTAAGGCGAAGTATTAAATGTGCACCGGCAGCGATTGCACTCGCCGGCGAGTATTCTTCCCCCAAGCGCACACTGACCGCTCTAATGCACTCCGGATACACTCCAATCCTCTCTTTATTTGTAAACTCCCTAAACGACAGGCACTCAAGTCTCCAAGGTGTATGAGAATGCCCTTGAAAGATCGCCGTCTGTCATGTTTGGATCGCGTGTTCTGGTGGGGCTTTCATTCTTCACATGAGATTGAGCGTCCTCGTCTGTGCTGTGATGCTGAAATAAACGTTAGACGTCTAGACGTAGACGAGTATTTGTATCATCCAAAATTAGAAAAATAAATATAGTAAATAAGTAAGACTAAATAAAATAAGATTTCATATGGTAACAGGATCTTATTCGTGAAATTCCATAAAGTAATAATAAATTATGCTAATAGAGATAAACCAGAATAAAACAACAATTTGTTTCCAATAAAACCAATGAGACCACAAAGGAAACGTGAGTGAACGGATTTTACTAGAAAAAAATGTGCGTGTAATTTTGTAGGATTACAATAATTGCCTTACTTATTGTGGTTTCTTACAAAATTATAAAATTTGACATTCACAGCTGGCATGTCCAGCGGTGAATGTCTCCTTGGACTCCCTAAGAAAAGGGGAATTTTGCTCATCCGCGCTGCACAAGCGTGTTGGCAATCGCAGAGCGCGGCTTCGCGTTGGGAATGCTGCTGCCCATCCCCGCCCTGTGCACTTCAGTTACACTAGTTCAGATGGATATACCACCATCTGTCGGTTCTTGTACCTTAGTCATCTCTTACAACACCTGATGCAGGGCGGATACTGCCGAGACCTCACGGCAAGTATATTATAGATATCGAAGGAAAACTTATGAGGGGTGTTTATGAGCAACAGAAGCCAAAATAACAAATGTTGTGTCTGTATGTTTTAAATACACAGATCAAACAAGAACTAAGTACTGCGTGTAATTATATTCAATTCCACTAATGTGTTATTAATAATGATAAAAAGACCAACGTTAAACATAAAATATAAAGTACATTTACAGCCGTAAATAAATTATATTGTCGAATGTTTTCACATTTGTGACTCATAATAAAACTTCTCTTGAAGCGACTTTAAAACGTGACTTATTAAATTTTTTGAGCCCTTCTCAATCTTGAGAACAAATGTCGCAAAGTAACTAAAATATCAAAATGTAAAAAAGTTGAAGTTTCCGCGTTGTAAATCCGTTTAAGCCTTAGTTACATTACGAATAGATATACTGTTATCTATATAAGTTCTAACAATGGTTAAGATAAAGTTAAGTCGATTAAAGAGAGGAAAGAAAACAGGTAATAATCACCAGATGGGTACATCTCTAAAAGTTACATTCAAAATAAAATTCCCGAGGATGTAGAAGATTTTTGTATGCAATGCACTTAAAATACAGGTGCTTTTTAATTTGCATAAAAATTTTATAGTCCTAAAGCGTCAAAAATGTTTAAAGTAAGTTAAGAATTAGAGGCGAATGATTCACATCCACTCCCGCGGATCGCGGATGGGAGGCTAGAGAGAGCTCGCTCGTTTTACAAAACTATAATGATTGTATTGAATCCATTTTTTTGTTTTATTTTTTTGGTGTATAGGTGTACAATAAATAATATATTATTATGTTCTTGACTTAGGTTATATATCGTGGATAAGCAAACTTCTTATATATATTTGCTTCAATGAGAACGCTCGTATTAGTAACATTTCACATGGTCTTAGGTTACTAAATATAAATAGAAAAGATAATACTAAGTTAATAAGCTAATAAGTTAATGTTGGATTAAACTAATTTTTTTTTTTTGAAATTCGGTTTACTAATCTCGAAGTTTGAAAGTAAAACACAATTGATAAACCCATCCTTTTTTTTAAAGTCAGTTAAAAATTAGTCTTAAATACATCAAGTTTCGTTCAAAAAGTTAAACATGCAAATTGTTAACACGATAACAGTCTAGTAACTACAGAATAATTATTAACAGATGATTGTTGAATCCACAGCTCGCCTCATAGTAGTGAAAAAACAGGGACCACCTAAACCACTACGCTATAAAGCGTCTTTATTAATAAACATTATAATAAACTTTCAAAACGTTCGTGTTCCATATATCACCAAATTTCGAAGCAGGCAATGTGTGTGTATGATGTATGTATGAATGTGTATGATGTACGTGTGGGCGTCGCGTCGGCGGTGAGATCACACGCACTGACCGATGGGGCGCGTGCACGCGAATGTCAAACTACACACGTGTGCCGGGGATCTATACAGAGTTGTTAATACCATTACGGTGTATTAATACGTTTGTTAAACCAAAACAATATGGACATAGACCTCCCCAAAAAAGGAGGAATTTTGCGCGTAGCTGCCGCGTTAAGCGTAGTGGTGATCAATGCTATTGCCCGTCATCATCCCATTTGAGTTCAGTTGTTTCCAATAGATATACCGCCGCCATATGTCGGTTCCGGTACCTCAGTCGTCCCCTACCCCTATTACGCAGGAAGGCTTACTACCTTCCTGCGTACCCCATAGCTAGTGTATTGTATATGTAGGTAAAGCCCAATAAACTTTTCGTAAGTCCAATAAAGATTTAACTTATCGTTGATTCGACATTGTCTGCGTGGATTTCACCTTATTTCGGAAAATAGTAATAGCTTTTCCGAAAGTTAATACTGGTCGCATGCCAATTCTTAATAAAATCGATTCACCGGGTAAGCGTGAAAGTGAAACGAACATTCAGGCAAACATTTTCAATTTGTAATATTATGTACTAATATAATTTAACAAAATAATTATAGCAGCAGTAAAATAGTACTCGCTTCTGTACTGGATGTGGTCAGAAGGAGGAATAATGGGTGATCGGTACCATTGGAAAAACTGCTTCCAGAATAGCGTAGCTTAAATGCATCAGAGCAGAAATGTGTAGTAGCATCCCCTCTACGTACCTTTGGGGGGTGAGGAAGCCTACAATCAAATGTATTTAAAAAAATATACAGTCAGTAAGTCATTTTATGTAGTGCGCCTGATATATACCTGATGATGAAACATATGTTAGCTTCTTCTTTCTGAAAACCTCAGATACAGTTTTTTTACAAATATAGTTTTTTTATAAATGGATGACCGTGAGGTACCGGCAGAATAGAACAGTACCTCCCACTGCGCGAGGTATCGTAAGAGACGACTAAGGTACGAGAACCGACAGATGTCGGTATGTCCATCCGAAACAGTGCAGATTTAATTCACAGGGCGGGGATGGACAGCAGCATCCCTGTCGCGATAGATGCGGTCTGCGATTGCCAACACGCTTGCCCAGCGCGGAAATTATAGGCAAAAATCCTCCTTTCTTGGGAGGCTTATGTCCAGCTGTGGACTTCCAATGGCTGGTATGGTGATGATGATGATAATAAATGGATATTTTCCGTCTGGTTGTAACGAGGCCTGATAGTGCATTCGGTAGGGCCTATGGGTATCTTAAGCGCCCAGGGGCGTGGGTACGATCCCCACCCACGACAGTCACCCATATTGTAATTTTTTTTATTTATTCTGCATTCGGGTGAATCTGTCACACAAGTGCTTTAAGTAATTGTCTCCGAGACGGGTTGCTGTATGAGAAGTTATGTGAATTTATTATTGCAATATTGTAAAATACTGTTAGCGATTTACAATAGTTCTTCTTCGTATTAAAACAAATAAAAATAAAAATGTTATAAACCTTTCCTTATCTAAATAAACGATTTTATAATAAAGTAACCGACACAATAAACGCTTATCAAAAAGATCAAAATGTGGTGTTGCATGCTCTATATACATAAGTATCCGTCTGAGTTCACCCCCGCCCGACAACAATTGTACTAATTAATCTACAGTTACGTGTAGTACGAGTATTTATTTGTTATTTCGGAACCCCACTCCTAATTTATTGTAGTACCGCACACTTAATCTATGTCGACGAATATTTAACAGCGGTAGTTGTTGACGATGCGTTATTTAACTAACTGAAGATTTTGTTTGTATTAACTTGATAAACCTTTGAAAGATTAACAAATACAAGTCTATACCAATTGTTTGTGATCGATGAAACAAAACATCAATATAATTTTGCAGCGATATACAGAAGACGTTCTACGAAGACATGTGTCTTCATGTCTTCGTCTAAGTCGTCTGCATTAGTACGTTCCTATGACGTTTACCGCCAAATAGCAGTGTACGCATTGCTGTGTTCCGGTTTGAAGAGTGAGAGAGACATTAAAATTACAGGGTAATGTGACGGTTGGTAATGCGTTAGTGATATCACTGTGATATTATAAGTATCGATAGGCAGCAGTGGCGGTTACTATCACGAGGACTACGACGGACGCGGATAAAAAAATAAGAAAGAGACGCTTTCAGATAGAAACCTTACTGGAACTAGTATACCTCGTCCAGAACACGCATTTTATTATATAAATTTTAAACTTGTGAACTCTTAATAGACAGTAGCGCCACCCCACCGAGTTTGATAATAACTGTATAGAAATGACATAAGTTCGCTGTTTAGTTATAGTTAGAAATAATGAATTGAGTGGCTAAAGAGTAAAAAGTGGCTACAATTTATCGTGAATTGCGGAAACTTTTCTCCAGATCAGAATTACCCTACAAGTGCGTTGAATACGTAGTCGTATCCCTTAGCTAATTACTACTAATTTTAAGGGGGAACTAGCCCCTGACAATCCATAGCCCATGCGATGACGCACTCCCTCACGCAGACGACACTCAATGTACAACATTTCGAGTTAGGCTAGTACCTTCTTGGGTTCTAGTTGAAGTAAGTTCTAGTAACTTCTTGGGGTGGGTACTATACCGTCCTTGAGTGGGCACGACCCACGAGGTAGTCTAGGATTCAAGATATCGCATCTCCGCTCAAATACATAGTTCCTAAACTCAAAAAATACTACATCATTTCCTATATTTTACACTACGTATATCAAAGAAAACATTGTTACATCTTAAGCAAATTCGTATTACCTTTATAATAAATATTAAATTTAAAAAATTAATACAAATAAGAATCATCAAAAAAGAATAACGCGATTAATAGAAAACAAACCGATTTTTTTAGCTGCGAGCTAGACACTTTTTCGGCACGAATGTGATACTAATATTAAATTTTCTCAAAATCAGGCAAAGCCTCCAAGACAGATGGATAGACAAACAGCCAAGAGTTATCTTTAATTTGCACATTTACATGTTATATCGTAAGCAATAAGTCGAACTTCTTTGTAAAAATATTACATACCTAAAACAATTGTTGGTTTGTTTAACATTATAGTTAGTTAGTTTGTTTATATTATTTGTTCTGATATTATCCTGTCATTGTGTAGTAGACAGACACGGGCAGAGTAAAATAGTATCTCCCTCTGCATCAGGAGTCGTGAAAGGCGACCTTACCTACCAGAACGGTATCTTCATCCGAAACAGTGTAGTTCAAATGTACATGGCGGAGTAGCATTCCCATAGTAAAAGCTGCGCTCTGCCAACACGCTGGCCCAACATAGCAATTATGGGCAAAATTAAAAGACATACGCCTTAATAAATAGATAAATATTATTCACAGACGTACATGTTGATAACGCCATGATCACAGCAACAATGTAAGCAGCCCATTAACAAGCCTTAAAATAAAATATGGGCTAGATGACAGTTTCCATGTCAACTAAGTATATATTAATTAATGGCCGGGTCGTTGATGTTTAAAGTTTTTTGAACTAATACGTGCAGTGTTTTTGTTATCTTTACAATGTGATAACTTTGAAGGGTGCGATGGTGCGTGTCTGTTATCTGTAACACAAGTGCTTTAACCAATTATAAATCCGGACTCAGCTTAACGTATGATATGTCGCATTTATTTTTATTAATAAATAGATAAATGATGTGTGAACATTTCCGAAATTAACATGAATCCGAGATACGTCACTTAAGGTACTTGAGTTACGGATATCAGACAATAGGAGAATCACAACTATATACTTAAATACATATATTCAACACCCAGACGAACATAATAGAGCAAATTCAGTTATGTATACTGTGAGGTACCAGCAGAGAAGAAAAGTACCTCTCTATATTACATATCGTAAAAAGAGATTAAGAGAATTCATCCAAAATAGTAGAGATTAGAAAGAAACAATATTATAAACAAGAATTACAAAAAAGTAGCCAAAAATAAAATTGTAAACAAAAAGCAAAATACGTGATGATGATGGGGTGTGGCCCGTGCAGCATGTCATGATACTATGTCCTTCGATTTCCCTCACATCGTCCCAGCTTGGCGAAGAGTTGATCTTGGCCGGATCCATCTTTTTGTAGCTGGTCCGATAATAATGAAATATATGTTAGATATAACTTAAATATTAATTATAATTGTTCCAGCCCCTCTTATAACAACCACTCCACTAACAACTAGAGACAAGCTTAGAATATATAAAATAAATAAGAGTACCTATTTATTGAGTGATTGATTTCTTTATAATGAAAAAAATATTCCTACATAATTTGTTCAAGTTATATTTAAGTTACTTTAAACTACATAGTTACCGGATCAATAAGCTAATTCTGCTTCTAACAACTTACTTTAGGGTACTTTTATAAATATCTCTTAGTGGGGAATCAAACCCGTGATCTTTAAAATATCTCTAGTCCGCCGGTACCTTACGGCAAATGTTTTCTGAATGAATTAGATTTTATTTATATTCTTATACAAGAATGAAGGCAAGTTATTTCAAAGGAATTCAGTGTAATAAAACAACGCTATTAACAGCTACACAAAATAATAGCATATTCCGTGAGATGGTCAAATAAAGCTACCAAAATATGTATGAGAGGGAACCATCTGGCGTCGCTGACATCACCTTACACCCATAAAGGTAGATATCGCAGATGGAACGCAAACTCGGCAATCCCTAGGTAAATTCCATCAACAGGACGCAAACACTCCGCCTAATTCCGCCGTGGGAGCGCGCACGTGGTGAAATTACAATTTTCCTTTGTTGCACTGTTTCTCAAACTTGCAGCTGTGCTTTTTGTTTGAACAGTCATGATTTCTTTGAAATTCCGTACGATACCAATTAGATGGAAAGAATTATATGTTACATTTATTTATATATAATACAAGATTAGGCTTGCAGAGATTGTTGACAAGATTTTTACAAAGTATCATAGATACTTTGTAAAAATCAAGATTGAAGCAAATGGCTTATCGAAATTTTTTATTTGAATAAAGTACTTCCGAACTTCTCACAAAAAGTTATTAGATTGGTTCAATTTATTTTTCTTAATAAGTTTTTAAACTGCTCTCTGTTCTCACATGTCCTTATATCTTTGTTATCATCATCATATTAGCCATTGAAAGTACACTGCAGGACATAGGTCCCCCCAAAAAATGAGGACTTTGCTAACTGTCGTGCTGAGCAAGCATGGTGGTAATTGCAGAACGACGGAAATTATATATATATATATATACCGCCTTCTATTGGTTTCAGTACCTCAGTCGCCTCTTACGACAAGTGATACAGAGGGATATACTTTTCTTCAATACCGGTGCCCCACGTCTTTTAATTTCTATCTAAATCTTATTAACGGCTACCACACATTAACTCTGTCATACAATTTCACTCGACTAATACTAAGTTAAGATCTTATATAAATTGCGTTGATTTTGAAATAAGAATGAAGAGAAGAAAAGATAGAATTTAAAGAAGAAAGAAAGAAATTCTAAGAAATTTCTTCAATAATGATAAAGTTGGCTATATTCTTAATTGTTGTGTAATAACGCAACAATTGAGAATCTGGATGTACATTTAACCTCAAATTGTCCATTATATATTATTGGTTTCAATATGTGGCCAATAACAATGGTATATTTGATAATAAATTTATTGAAATTTGTCTATTACGAGGATTGCCTGGTCGCGGGATGTCTTCGCTAGTTTACCAAGGCCTTAAGGGCTTATCCTCACATTGGAGAAGGACCGGTAACGCTTCCATATTTACGAGTTGAGGCAATATTTATCTACTTATTCTATCCATAAATATTTGAGAGTTATTGTCATATCCTAATAGATGTTTCTTAGTTAAATCGGCAACTAACCATTCTTACATCTCTAATGTATTTTAGGATATAGAAGTTTAACATTTCCATTTTTAACCTAAGTTCAAGTTTAATCGGCTGTCAGTCATAAAACTATACGTAAATTCACAAAGTAACGTGGATATATAATATTTTCACTATTTATGATAAAACTACTCTTTAAGCGACTTTAAAACGGGCAAAAATTCTTAAGAACGGTTGCCGCAATGTATTCGAAATGTCGAACAAACAATTTTTAAATTAAATAAACCTTTTAATAATGACTACACAAACATAAAGGACAAATAATAGGACGGATCTGAATGGAAAAGTTAGTATAAGACCTAACATACCTTATATAACATACCTTAACCAGGGAAAATAGGTATTATAGATAGGCCAGGTCAGAAGTACCTAGAATAAGCGAGTGTGTATGAAGGACTAATGCGATTAAATGAAGCGAGAGAGGTATGCCAAGGTCACAGAAAGTGGGATGGGGGGCAGACACTGCCTACCCACATGGGACACGGGCGTGATGTATGTTTGTGTTATTTATTAACATGGATATACACATACTATAAAAAAATCAAATAATTTTTGTTGAAAAGTTTGAAAGCCACTGTCCGATAGCGTGGGGGGGATACCTTGCGGTTGTGTTAACACGCAGTTTTTGTACCAAATTAACTTCGAGTCCATTCGGGTTTATTAGATTCTTTGCTTTAAAAATAAATAGAAACCTTAAGGTTAAACCAATCCGACATAATTATGTAAGTCAAAACAACTATACAATAAATTCTTACAACGCCTCATGCAATTACCTGACTCCGAAATAAGTAGCGTAAAGCGCTGTTGTCAGCACAAATATCAGACAGTAGAGGAATTGTAAATATAATACAATTTTAATATATATATGTAACGCCTAGACACAGAACAACCATAAATATGTATCACAATGAGAGCTTTTCGAGGACTTGAGCTTCTATAGGCTGTGGTCACGTCCACCATCAAGCAAACCGTATATAGTCGCTGTATAGATAGTTTACTGACTGCATAATGTAATAAGAATAAAAATGTCAATTTATTTATATTGTTTTAATGGCAATGATAATTCTATGTCAAGGAATATCCTTTACGTAATAAACCGACTTAAACGTCCGCTGAACATACAACAGAACATTTGCAATATAATTCATCATTTAATAACTGTTCTTGGGCGAGGATGCGGATGACTGCCAGCCAGCATCTTTATAAAACAGTTGTTCTATGATTCTGATGCACGATTTGTATTGTTGGAAAATTTAATTAAAACCAGCTAGGTTATTTTATCATGAAGAGTAACATGTGTACGTCCTGACACACTTTTTTGTTTATTATATTAATGGATACGTTTCTCCGCTATGATGTTTTTGACTAAGGTTCCGTTAACTCTTTTTAGCTATCAAAAACACGATTAATTCGATTGGCCCTCACAATAACTGCCTTGATAAAAGCTTAGAGATATTCTATAATATTTTAGAAACTCGTGCCGAATTTCCAATTGAAAGAATTCATGAAAAGTCCGAGCCGAGTGGCACTGGCAGAATAGAATAGTAACTCCCTCTATACTAGCTGTTTTAAGAGGCGACTGTGGTTCCGGAACCAACAGATGGATATCCACCTGAAACAGGACATTTTAAATACTACAGGGTGAGGATGGGCAGCAATAATGGGCAATGGCTCCCCTTGTTTTGGGGAAGTCTATGTCCAATAGTGGACTCTTTATGGCTGATATGATGATCATGAGGATAAAAAGTCCACATAGACGAAGCCCACTCCAGACTGCGTAATACCTAAAAACTAATTTTGCTATCGATTTACTTTCTTTTTTTCTATTTTACTAAGTCCTCAAACAAGCATACGGTTTAAGTGATAGTAAGCGTAACCGCAGCCTATAGACGCTCGTTTTATCATAAGGATAAAACTAGCACGTTGATAACATTGTGACTTGAAATTATTATGTGACATTACATAGTAATTTCACTGCCTCCTCACCCTTTAAACCGAAATATAACCGTACGAACACTGCTGTTTGGCGGTAGGAGGTGAGAGCGAGGTATCAATACAGCCGACCTTTGCACAAGGTCTATCTCATATGAACATGACATGTAGTTTACATTTTTCCACATTAATACACACCTATGGAAATCTACTGCATAGTGCATCTACTGTATAGTTAAAACTGTATTATTTATTTATTAATACGTGAAGCAACAATTTAAGACCCTTATTTTTTAAGGAAATTACCTTCTCAAGGGCGCCATCAAGACATGGACGTCGGCTCGCGAGACCGTCGTTACGACTGCAAGCAGAGGATGGATTGTGCCCGGTCGCACTTCTGCGACTAAGGTTGTCGGTCTACATATATTCTATAACAATATGCCAAATTAAGAAACAGTAGGTACTAGTAAAATGTCATTCTTTTATTTGATATTATTTTCTTATGATATTTGAGGTTTTTTGCCTCAAGTAATGCCATGTCTTCAGCGCAAAGCTATTTCCTAAATTAGTAAAAAGGAAAAATTTAAAATTAAACAATATCCTTATTTCCGAATAGAGTTTATTCTTACAGACAATTCCATTATATTTTTATTATACTAAATATAGATAGACAACAGTATGTACTGATTATTAACACTTAATTTATAGTACATACTTATATATAGGTAGTCCTGTTTTATATATCTCCATTACCTTTAGAGTTACGGAGAAGAGTAAATACGAGTACCAGAATCATATAATATATGACGATGACGTAGCAATGTCGTCTATTGGCTCCAGTTTAGTTAACTACTCTTCCAAACGAAAGGGAATGTAAACTTGTCAAAAAGTCTAGATGCAAAAATGTTAACATACATAATTCGCAACTATTTCTTACCATTACAAACAGAAAGAGACAGTAAGCCGTATTGTAAAAACATCTGACTGTTAATGTGGCCTGTGCTTATGGAAAGTTCTTGAACTCTTTCTGTTGCACAGAAAAAGAAAGAGAAGCTAATTTCAGGCATTGATCATGAATCAAATGCATTCGTATAATAGAGCAGTACACCGCGATTGCCGGCAAACGCCTGCAGTCCCTATCCGTACGCACGATAACCGACAGCCTTAGAGCTGCCAGGCTCACTCCGTCCGTCCTCTTTTTCTGAATTTTCATAATTAAATTCACCCCCAACGATGGCCGCCCGAGCCTAGCTCGAGCCTCTAGAGGTTCAGCGCCGCTCAGAGCCTCGATCCCGCTCAGATCCAGCGAGCCTCGATCGAGCAGGCATCGGACCACTCAGACGTCAATTCGATCGGTGGTGCTCAAATTGACGTCTGAGTAGTCCAGCAATAGGTTCGACCGAAAAAAAAATAAGAGTGCCGTGAGGTACCGGCAGAATAGAATAGAACCTCCCACTGTACCAGGTGTCGTAAGAGGCGACTAAGGCACCAGAACAGTCAGATGGCGGTATATCCATCCGAAACAGTGCAGCTCAAATGCACTAGGCGGGGATGGGCAGCAGCATCTCGGTCGCGATAGCTGCGCTTTGCGATTGCCAACACGCTTGTCCAGCGCGGCAATAATTGGCAAATAAGCAGGTGGACTATCAATGGCTGATACGATGATGATGATCATGAACATCTTATCTTTATGTACCGGATTACTGCGCCAGCGCAATCGTTGAGGTCTGTCAGTTAAATGTCAGTCAGTATGTATTTTAACTAACTTCCAGGCTTATCCCGTTCAGTAGTAAACGACAAAATGTAAAATGTGACAATGTAGATTCCAATTAACTTTTAACAGTCGGTGGTTGCGTTCGCAAATGGGATAGTTGTATGAGCCCACATATTAACATTTCAGTTACAATGTGCCGTGACTCTAAAGATAATAGGCCATTCGCTTTAACTTTAAAACGTGATGTTCCCTTACATTAGCGGAAATTCATTACAAATACATTGAAAAGTTTATTTACATAGCTTTTAAAAATGTCATTGTTCTACATTTATTATTACATTTGTCTAAAACAACATTTGCAACAAAAACGTTGTTTGTAATACATTTTTAGATAAGAAACTTGCACGTTTTAAAATATAAAAGTGATTTTTACCCTTTCTCCACATTAACTTACGTTATAAAATGGGACAATCATATTTTATGTACCACTTAAATTACTTATAAGTACTCATTAAGTACAGAACATCATATAATACAGAATCCATATATTTTATGTACATATTAATATTTACATTAAAATTGTCTGTCCGTTATATGTATGATCTATAACTAACTATTCCATTGTACTTAATTAATAACTATCAATTAAAAATTATCAATAAATATACAAAATAAAATGCGTTGTGATTGACATATCTATCTTAAAATAGGAACCAAAATTATTTTATTTATGTTGACATAAACCCATTGTAAATAAATACTTTTTAACTTAATAAATTACTACTAGTTATATAAAACTCTATGTATGTACACTTATAGTAAATATTCACAAAGATGCAGCTTATACGCAAATGTATCAATTGAAAAAAAGGCAAAACACTGAACCCACTCTGAGCTAAACTAGAGAATATCCTAGAAAAACAAAAAAAGAGCATAGACAATAAGCAATCCACACGGATACCCGATAATACAAGAAAAAAAGAAATCCAAATTAAAATTATTAGCACCAGAGAAAAACTTATGCTTAAAAAAAGGGAATCACCAAACAATGTTCTACATTTGAAAACCGCGTATAACGAAAGAGATCAGCACTGTCACTGTCCACGAAATAAAATGTTCAGTCCACTAGGTAGCCCGCCGAGCCGCATCAGTCGTGGTAGTCACGCGGCTCCGGCTTGAGCTACCACACCAGACCCTCGGGGTGCAGAGGGGGCGGGGCGTCTCCAAAAGTGAACTCTGGCGACGAGGGCCGGGGTAGCACGAGGTGCTCCGGGGGTGGGAACTGTTCCGGGAACTCGCCGCCGGGCATCGACTCCATCCCACCTGCGAAACGACCTGCTCCAGTTATTACTTGCTCAATACAATGCTGGTGAAAAACCAGATCTCCTAAATTAATCTTACAATCGTGTTAGCTCTCTTCACTTTATTTTGGAACCAGCGGAATCTCGTCCGGAATCGTGTATAACTTTTGAAAATCCCATTAAAATTTTACAAAAATTAGCTCACCGATTAAGTCCAGAAACACGCTGACGTATTGTCTGATTATACTAAGACTAAAATTAATATATATTCTAAAGAAATAAAATTTGGGTTACTGTGCCAAGAAACTACGGGTCCATATTTAAAAATCAGTGTTAAATAGGCCATTTATAATTCACAAAATAACGCAAGTAATACAAATGCAACAAAAAAAAAACACTTTTCGATATCATAGAAAAAAGGACGGAATGAACACTAAACTTAAAATTTAAGAAAAGGTAAATTTATAATATATTATTATCATGTACTATAATATAATTTTAAGATGTCAGGAAAGGAAGGATTTTGGCCGAAATTATTGGCGAGGTGGCATTCCTCCCCTGCTGCATTTAAGGTTGCATTTTTTTCAGAGGTACACCTATCTCATACAAAGATCGTCCACATCGGTACCTCACTCTCACCTATTCTACAATCAAATAGCAGTGTTCACATAGTGAAATCAAATTTCGTACAGTGAAATTACTGGATCATATTTACTCAGTAATTTCACTGTGCACTTCATAGTATCTTCCAATCACAAAGTTGGCATTATGCTAGTGATATCTTTGTGATGACATGAGCGTGTCTAGGCTTCGGTTATGTTTACCGTCAAGCGGACGGTAAGCTTTTTTGATAACTTCATAACTTAAATTAAAAATAAGTTTGATTATGGTATCCAAGCAAATAGGTCACATTGAAAATGTTAACCAACCTGGCTGATTGAATGGCATCGCCGGCGGCGGGTGGAAGAATGGTGCGTCATGATGGAACGGGGGTCCGTAGCCGAACTCAAACTTGCCATCCGCTGTGGCGAAGTACGGGAACCCGGGCGGTCCTTCCTCGAGCCCACCAGGCGACAGATTCATAGGGAACCCTCGCATCTTCCTTGAGGACCCGAAGAACGGACCACGGCCCATTGACGTTAACTGCTTGAGGCGACGCTCTTTCGATCTCTTGTTTTGGAACCAGACCTGTGGGAGAATGTTGGAATTAAAACAAATGACAGCAGCAGATAATTATAATAATTAGCCGCACAGAAGCTGTTGGAGTATTCGTAACTAAAAAGGCTTGTTTCGTATCTTGCCTACACAAGTGTATCTTCATAAATTATTATCTTTTCATTAATTTTTCTAGGATTTCCAACGCTCGGTGCTACAAGGAACTAGATTTCACCAGTATTTGTACTTTATATTTTCGTTCCAATTTACAAAGTGGTTATGTTACTTGTAAGCGATTACGATTTTATACGTACTGATCATATTAACACAGAGAAATTCATCGAAACATTGAAAAAAATATTCAAACGCATTTGTTATTTTACCAACACGAAAACTAGTTAATATTGAATGCATGCATTTTTTTAAAAGCCAATAAAACAAGTGAGCATCGTTTTAAGTATTCACATAACGTCTTAACATAACCGCGTAATAAAAATAAAACTGAAGTTATACCTAACATCGCTTTAACTGGAAAGCGAATTTACAAAGAGTTCTTTGTCGGCACCAGGTGATGTTTACGACGGCTAACCACAAGATGAAGTCGCGGTCTACGGCCCAGTACCATATTCCAAATAAGTTATTTGTTTGTATTCATTTAGACTTATATTTTTTTATTTATTAAACTAACGGTGCATCTAGACATTTTCCAGCCAAATAACATTTACCATAATTTTTTATCCTTTAATTCCGTTAGAGTTGTGAGACTTAGGAAGTTTCTTGGGTCTTTTACTATTAATTTAACCTCCGGATCACTTCAATCCTGAAACCTGACAATCCGAATACAACAAAGAAATATTCAGCGAATTCAGTACTGCCGTCCTTGAATTATGCCCGTACATACATTTGAATAGTTTATTTTAATTTATATAAGATATGACCCTATTGTATAAAGAGCTAACTATATAGGAAATATCTATATATATAAAAATTACATGTCACGGTGTTTGTCAGGAACTTTTACACGAACCGATTTTAATATTGTTTGCTTAATGTATACAATTTGATCTATACACAACTTGAGAGATAGAGGCTAGATTATAGTTTATAACTCAATTTATAGCCGGATATATATTATTTTCATGATGAGCTTCAGTATATAGTTAATACAGGATAACGTCTATTAATTAAGCCAGTAATAAAATAAAATCTAAATAATAATACACTTTTGACTCAAGTTTTCATTATAATTACACGCCTAGCCTATAAGAACAGGCTAGACCTAGTTTAGGTACTTAAGTATCAAAATGTATTTTAGTTTAAGTTTCCTTTTGTTGTTGAATAAAGTTATTATTATTATTATTATTACTATTATTATTTATAAGATAAAATATTAAGTATAAACGGATTATTCACATTTTGAATTGATAATAATAGGTTTTTTTGAGGAAGAAGCTTTCAGCAAATAGCGCGTTTATGGTAATCGGTTACACATCGATAAAAGCTATAAAGTCATCGATACACAATCGAATTTTCATCACTATGCGATATAACTATTGAGAGTTCACGCCGATTATTGTCGCGTGCCGGCCGCGAACCTAATCGTAATATTTAGGGCTGGCAACAGATCACTTTGATATATTTTAACTTATACATATTATTAGTTTAACTTATATTTAATATAACTGAATAAAAATATAATTCACACGATTAGCCGTGTAGTCATGTGGTACCGGCCGAGAAGTATTGTACCCAGTACCAGGTGTAAAGGCGACTGAGGTACCGAAACTGACAGATGAAAATATATCCATCCGAATCAGTGTAGCTCAAATATAACAGGGCGGGAATAGGCAGCAGCATTCCCGTCGCGAAGCTAGGCTCTGCGATTGCCACTACGCTTGCCCAACGCGGCAGTTATGAGCAATTTTCTCATTTTTGGGGAGGCCTATATTCTGTAGTGAACATTTTATGGCTGCTATGATGATATGACTATGATTTCACATGAAGTCTCATACGTTGATCTAACTCCAAGAATGTATCTTTGCACTAGTTTTATGGCTATTAGAAACGGGGCAATAACAAATATAGTACCTAAATACATTTAAATAAGACCCAGACACAAAACATATACTAATGTTCAACATAAAATTAACAGTACTGGCTGGGAATTGAAGCTACAACTTCACACAAGATGAGATCACTACCATCTGCGTCATGAAATCATCCTTCATTTAATCTTATAAACCTTCGTATTGTTTGTAAACCTTTAATATTAAGATAAGTTGCCCTTTTATTATTTTTATTTATTAAAAGACTTGTGGCTCTTGTATTTGGAGGATCGAAAGCTTTCTACGCTTTGTGACCGCTATTGTCTTTGTTTTTACTAGATATATTTCACCCAGCATCTGCTGCCGAATAGTGTATTTATGGAGAAAAATAACATCTGATGTCTTCGAAGACCACCTGCTTTTTGGCCGCTCCAACAATATTTTGAAAACGATAGCAGAAATTGCATATTTTATTGATTATCAGTAATTTTATTGATCCTTACTACTTCTTGAACTGTAATATGCTCGAATAGCTATGGTAATATTAATTAATATTGGTCCAAGAGTATAATGAGGTCTAAAGGCATCATAGCATTATCGGCCCCAGCTGTGTATTTTATTCACCCACTAAGAAACGTGTGCTAGTATTGCCTTATTTTAAGTTTATAAATTTAGTCACAAACAGACATAGTTTACAAATTACAGACCTTTTAATATAGTCCGATTAATATGACAGCTGTCAAACTATTGTTTTCTAGATTATTTTATATAGTTAGTCTGTAGTCTATAGTTTTCTGTCTTAATTTTCGATTTGTTTATTTAATATGCTTTGTATGTAAACCTTTGTTATGTAAATAATAATAACAAATTAATATGTCGAACTTAGTAATACCAATATAAATAGCCCGTGCGACGCTGATACATTGACATCTGTCATTCTAATCAAGCTAGCTAAACAAGTTATATTTGATTGAGTGTGGTTATCTCGCCAACCCTGCACCTAACGGCGACTGCATCGCCCATCTCGTGTGTGTGTCCCATTATCTTATCCATCGTGTTCCAACCAGAACGAGCAGCACGAACAACTTGACAATGACCCACCTACGCCGGCCTAGACCACATAATTGACGGCCTTCAAATATTACCAATTAATAGTTTTATAAAACAACGTGACAACCCTGACGAGACGCTCAGAAATTAGTTTGGGAACTTAGTTCTATTTATGCGAATTTCGATTTGATAGGACTATAAGTTTACAAGACATTCATCTTAATAGTACAAATGTAGAAGTTTGTACCAATAGTCTGATTAATAATCTGGAACAACACATAAGCTAATTTCTATCCAGAAAACATGATACCGTTGGATAGGTTTGGCTTTTTATTTTTCACTAGGAAATCTGCTCAATGTCTTACAGTTTATCTGATTGGCGCGACATAGACTTACCAAATCACAAGAGTTCCGGAAGGATGGAATATAAAGTAAAGATTCAGAATCTCCGAGTGGAAAGATAGTCTTAAATAATTAAAAGCCCATACAATACACGTACTTCTTAGAGTGAGAGTAACCACAACCCAATTGTATAGCTATGTCGGTATGGCAAAATCGTATACTAGCTTTTCCTTCTGTGTTATCCACGTTCAACCGTCTTTCATAGCAAAAAATGCGTAAAAGCCTTACAGACAGACAAACAGCGATACATTTATTTTGATGAAAAAATCAGGATATTCTTTAGGTGCCTATAAGAACAGGCTAGACCTAGTTTAGGTAATAAGTATTCAAATGTATTTTAGTTTAAGTTTCCTTTTGTTGTTGAATAAAGTTATTATTATTATTATTTTGAGCTTAGACTTTTTTATTATGTTTAAAAATCGTTAATTTGAAGAGAACGTTCAAACGGAACGTAGATACAAATAAACTATGATCCAGCAAAAGTAAATTACGTAAATTCACTATTAGACTATGAAATAACAAAAATACTTGGGCAAACAAACGGTCGGCGAAATAACGAAAGTTTTTAAATCCGTATCCAATCCAAGGTCAGTGCCATTCAACACTGCTCATCCTCTATAAAATTGGAACTGTCAGTCAGGCAACTAGCCAGAGTTAATTATCTTTGAGACCAATCATTATTTAAGTTCTAATTACGTTCGGGCAAGTGTTATATCATGTTCAACACGATTTAAATGGTCATTATCGAAAACACTGAACTGCACATTTAAAATGTAATGTAAATTTTACTTGAATAGATTTAAACCTAAAGAAAGACCATAAAGATAGGTAAGCTTTCTTTTTTTAGTCCCAGTCGACACGCGTGATAGTAAGCGATACCGCGACCAAAAGACGCTCGTAATATCACAAGGATATCACTAGCGCGTTGCCAACCTTGTGATTTGAATATATTGGATCACATTACCAAGTAATTTTACTGCCTCTCTCGCATTTTAAAACCAGTACACAGATGCGAACACTGCTAATTGGCGGTAACAATAGGTGAGAATGAAGTACCAATGCAGACATGATTCCTTCTAAATGCAATGCAGATATGAAGATATATATATATCTTGAGATATTCGTATAGACCTTTTATAAATGTCGTCTTCAATGGTACATTTTTTTGACCTATTTATGCTGTACTGATTTAAAGGGTAAGAAAGGAAAAGGAATTACTGGGTAATATGAGATAATAACTTTAGGTCGTAAGGTTGACGACGCACTAGTGATATCTCTGTGATGACATGACCGTCTATTGAGTATGGTATCGCTTACCATCACGCGGACCATATGCTTATTAGAAAACAAAGTAACGCCATCCACGAAGACAGAGTGGCAGGTAGCCAGAGCTTGTAATCGCATAAACTCTAGACTGCAAATCTAATGATTAATGTAACTTTAAGAAATGTTATCTACTTAAGTTAAATGTTTACGTCTGTGAGGCATATATATATATACCGAATAATAACATCGAGCTGGTGAACTTTGAAACAAGGTGTGTTGACGTGAGACTGAGGAACGCAAATTATACGAATAAATAAAATAAATCAATATTAACAGCCTACCGTCAGTTTATTTTAATACTCAAGATTTATAAGATATAACTGGAGATCTCTAGAATACATAGATATATTATATATATTCATATACGTATTTTTTAAATTATTTATTTAATTTATTATAAATATACATATCTATGTTTTATATTTGTTATTCTTATGTTGTTTGATGTCCTTAAAACAAATGCTTTAAGCGATATATTTAAGAAGATGTTGTACGAGTATAATATATATATATGCCGCTCTGGGCAAGCGTAGCGGCAATAGCAGAGTGCAAATTTTCAACCCGTCCCGATTCATTTGAGCTACACTGCTTTGGATGGATATGCGATACCTGGTACAGTAGAAGGTATTCTGCTCTATCGGTGCCATACGACTAAAATATGATAATATAAGGGAATGTTTCTTTTAAACGCATTGCCCCTGGGTCTTATGCGATTAAGCCTAGCTGTTACATATATTACTAATTGTTGCCCCTTTTTATTTATCAAGCAAATCATCGACAACATTATTTTTCAAAACATTCATTTTTCATTCAACATAAAAAGATTACCTTTTATGTAGGTACGTAAAGTCTAAAAACATGTACGAAAGTTCGCCGAGTTGTTCACCCTACGCCGATATTTGATCGTGCCGCAGGACTGCGCCCACGCACGCATTTGCACACCGAGTGCATTAGCTCGAAACTGGATCTAATTCCCGCTCCTTGATTAATGGCTCGTTCTGATTGAAAGGTCCTCTGTCCTGTACCTTATTGTGTGGTGTAATTTATTTTGAAGGCTTTAGGCGTTGGGTGTGATGGATGCGAGTGTGCTAGTTTCTTTTCGACAGGACTAAGGTATGTCTGGAATATGTATAACTGAGACATGATTGACAGACAATGCATATCATAAGTCAGTACACCAGATAACATGAAAATGTTAGCAGAGCTAACAAGTTCGAAAGTTGCAATGTTGTCAGGCAAATGTATATAAATAACTAAGATAGTAGGGATCAAAAGAAGTGTCAATTCTTCGTGCTCTAAGTTTTTCACACAGTGAACGAGACGTGAAAGCGTCGCAAACAGATGAATGAAGAGATAGACAAGACAAAATTTTGCAATTATAACATTGTTTTTTAGTTGACAAACAGGCTTACGGCCCGCATCAGTATATGGACGCTCGAATCATCACAAGGATATACTTATATATTATGTTACATTACCCTGTACTTTCACTGCCTATAGCACTCTTCAAATAGCAATAAATCAATCCAAATACTGCAGTTTGGAAGTGGAAATAGGTGAGTTTGGTACCAAGGCAGTAGTCTACCTTTGTCTTGCCGAACCGTTTTATGCCGAAAAAACTTTGGTATGCTATAGGTACATTTTCCTTTTTTAATTTTCTTCTACCCAATCTTTACGAGTATTATTTGACAACTAAACTCTTTTTTACAGTTAAAAACGTATCAAACTTTTATATTCACCGAATCGACGTATCCGCCAAGTTCCGACTTCCTAACATTCTCAAACGACTACTTATAAAAAAATACAATACAATTTATTCACAAAAAAGGCTGACAAAAAAGGTAAGAGGCACAAGTCCTGAACTATTGACATTCAAATAATAATTACACAATTTAGCCAATTGCCTGTTTGGTAGCCTTGGGCAATCACAGTTACTGTACCTCTGAATTGACCCACTATTATTTAACAGCCAAATACTGATTTTATTACTTAATAGCTGGTCTAATAGATGGGATTAAGTCTTAGTTCATATCAGCCTACGTTTTTGGAAAAAATATATTGCCCGACTAAAAAGTATTTATGAATATTTACTAGTATGGAAAAAGGCTTATCGCTAAGAAAACAGACACTTTTGTAAATCTAAGTTGCCAAAGAAGAATGCGGTCCGGGTGATAGTAAGCATATAGACTCTCTTACAAAGATATTACTAGAGCGTTAGCAACTTTGTGACTTGAAGATTTACACAGTTTATGTCATACCACTCATTAATTTTACTACCTTTTTCGCTCTTTAAACTTGAACATAGCGACGCTAGCTGCTGTTTGGCGGTAGAAATAAGTGAGAGTGAGGTGAACGCAGGCGACTTTTGTATAAGGTCTAACTTTTGTGAGATCTTCTTGTAAAATATTTATTTCAAACATCAAAAATATATATTTATATACGTTATTATTTGCCATTTCTTCGTTTGAAGTAATCATTGAGAGTATGGAAGATATATTGTTCAAGCCCTGAGGTACCGGTATAGTAGAATAGTACCTCCTCCAGTGCCAGGCTGTCGTAAGAGGTAAGTAGCGAAACCGATAGATGGCGGAATATCCATCCAAAAAGTGTAGCTGATATTGGGTCACCGAATACGATACCTAACAGAAGTCTTACGATTTTTTGACCCAGTTTTTTTTTAAATCAACTAATTTAAATTATTTTATAAACTCTTTACATTAATTTGTTAGTCAATTAAACAAGGAATTGTCACAGGAACGTCGTAATCTGACTCGTCTGTACAAATACTTAGTGCCTAATATGCAATGTGCTAACTATTCCAAAACATTCCAAAAATATAGCTTTGAAATATTACCACGCATTTGTCACATGCTGCAACTCACTATTGCAATCGGCTTCTGATACAATAAGATATAGGAAGAAATACTTCACTTCCTACTTCATAAGTGTATTTTTAATTATCTTACATAAATTAATGAGCGCAGTTGTATGGTCAATACTTAATCGAAATCGATACTCGTTACTCCTTCATCATATTATTCCCCCTTGGACGACCACTGCTAACATAGGCTTACCTAGAAAAAGAGGATTATTGTCCGTAACTGTCAGTGCGTTGTCAGTCTAATTTGAGTGTTACAGCTACGCCATTTCGGATGAATGTAATAATAATAATATTCATTAAATTTCATACACCAAAATCAAAAAGGATTTCAAACATAAGCAAAGAGCGATATCTTCTAGGCAACCTTTGGATGAAGACGGAATGTAACTAATAATAATAAATTCCCGGAGGCATAACATTTCATGCACAGACTGACCTGACTTGTCGCTTAAAGCACTTGTGTTACGGGCATCAGATAACAGAAGAATGACAAATAGACTATTTAAATGCATATCTATAGAAATATTCGTCTTGGGTGGGGATAAAACCCTTGGGGCAAAATTATGAACACTGCCATTTGCGCCATTAGCCCAGTCTGATTATGAACAAGTTTGAAATGTATGATAATAAAACTATTGTATAAATAATATATAATCGCGTTTTATATCGTTTTCTATAGTGAGGCAATTCTTCTTGACCGGTAAACACTGCTAGGGCTTCATGTTCATCATTACAGCCATTGGAAGTCCACTGCTGGACATAGGCTGCCCCAAGAAAGGGAGAATTTTGTCCATAATTGCCGCGCTGGGCAAGCGTGTTGGTAATCGCAGAGCGCAGTTTTCGCGACGAGGATGCTGCTGCCCATCTCTACCCTGTGCATTTGAGCTACACTGTCTCGGATGGACAAACCGCACTCTGTCGGTTCTGGTACCTTATTCGCTTCTTACGACACCTGCAACAGAGGGAGGTACTATTCTACTCTGGTTCTACGCGGTACATCACGGCTTCACGTTACTGTTATTAAAAAGAGTTTGAATAATTCTTGTTAAATAGATTCTTAACAATATGAAAATCAAGTAACGCATACGAATGCTATTTATAAAGGCTATAAGGCAGAGGCAGGGTGACGACGCGAAGGCCGGGACAGTGCGCGCCGCGGGGGCCCGGCATACAAGCCGAGTGGTGTTAAACACTATATTTCATGCCTCCACACCGCAGGGGCTATTCTCTTACCTCGCCGACGCCTCACAAACTCGTAAAACTCCATTATAAGTACTCACTAACTCTCACACACATCCATTGACATATCAAACTAAGCTTCATAACACTTTACAATCGTAAAAAAACATAATTTTCACGCCGCCGTAAAATAAAGGCTCTAGCTTACAAGCTATTTATTTTCTAATATTTTTGGTACGAGTTTACAAGACCGTAAATCGCAAACTGGCGCCTTTCGCGATCGCATTGTTTTATTACAGTTATTAAAGCTAACGTTATTAATAATTAACGGTGAAGTTTAATGTTACTTGTCGACGGGTTTACGAGTTTTTTGCACAATTTGATGAAGGTTTGCGGGGTAACTTATTTATTTTGCGACGTTATAAAATATGGGTTTGCTAATTAATATCTTTAATATTGCGTATTGTGTCGAAGTGATAGAGTCCGGTGGGTTGAATAGAGATTGATATAAAATTCTCAGTTGTGTATGTTGCACTCGTGTTCCGTATAAATAACAATTGACAACATACAACAGAGGCACCCCCTAGAGATTATGTGCGCACATTACGTATTTGCGGCCAGCGAGTGTAAAGCGAGACGAAAATGACAGATGGAAGCTTTTTTTGAACGCATTAAAAGTATACTTAGATTGATTGCAGAAACAAAGCATTCGGGTGGAAATATATTTGTTTGAAACCTTGAAATACGCTTTTGCAGAGAGACAATAAAATGAATAAAAAGTAATAGACCCGACGCAAGTTGTGAAGTCTGATAGATGGGGCGTGACACGATTGCGACGAAAAATTTTATCGGCAAAATAAAATACAAATAAAATATGTTAGCAAATCTGCTACTATATGTCGTAAGTCTTAAAAAATCTTTAAATTAGATATTATTTTTGTTCTGTTCTGTTATATTTGTAAACACTTTCGACTGATGTCGCAATTTACTAAGAGATTTATCGCGTTGCAAGAACATAATTGTATCTATTATTTGCAGTCTATCAAAAAACTAATTACCGCCCGTCAATCCTTTTCCAAATTCCAGCAAATTTAGGATTAGCCAAGACTTACGCCACAATACCTAGAAGTATAAAGGAGACAAAGGCGCTCTAGTAATTTGGAGCCAGCGTTGAGAGCGCACAGCGGGCGGCCGACTCCCTGTAGGGAACCGCACAATATACCTCCGGCACCGTCACGGACACTAATTTATAATCAAAAGTAAACCTTAACACAATAGCACAAGACACTTCAAATCATAAAACACAGCAACAGTTGCGCATGGTCCCGCTGACCACATTTTTGTTTTCATTTTTCGTTCCGCCATAAACTTGATCGTGTCATGCGCCATATGGGACGTGATCGCGAATTTTGGGCACCCTTGTGGTTCTGAATATTTATGGGGATCATTCCCTTATAATGAGCCCTGATGGCATTATAGTATTTTTATGGGGATCAAATCATTTGAGTGTGTAAACATAAATCTCGGTCCAATCAAGACGTTTAAAACATAATGAAAAATTTGATACCGGGATAAATACCGGATTAAACTACTTTTTAAGTGTCCAGAACGCACTTCATTAAATTTTGTGCTTTATTTTTATTTATTTATAAATATTATGAATTACTTAACATATAATTATTCCAGATCATAGAAATAATATGCTCATCATATTCTTATAAAAAAAAACATTAAATCAAATGTAAAAATGATCGTCTTCTCATTACTGTCCAGAATGTCGGAAGTGCAAAAGAAGAAATAAAACGCAGACGTTAAAATTTCGAAAAAGGAACGCTAAGAAAGATGGCGTCGCTGAAGAGCCGGCCACAGTGCGCGCGCATGCTCGATCTACAGCCAATTGGCGTAGCGCGCGAGAGTAAATTATTTCCGAACGTAACGTCTCACACAAACTCTCTTGTTATTCGAATTTGATTGAAGTAAAACAACCTTAGCGACTTGCATTTTCTTATCTCAAATTGATGTGTATATTTTTTGTTGTGTAATTAATTGCTGCGTTATAAACTTTTATCTTGAAATTCTAGCTGTTCCGGAACGTTTGATTTAAAATAGAAGATTTCTTCAGGTTTTTTGCCGTCTGATGTAGAAGTAAGTACAGAGGCATAAAATTGGTGTAGTGACACTAATCAGTAATCACCGTCGCACGCTCGTCTGTTCCACCATATTATCAAAAACAAATGTTTTTCTTTCAATTTCCTCGTGATACAACCAAAAAAGTAAGGAGTGAAGCTTGAAAAACATACAGCCGCCGCCGAGGTGCTTCGTGAACCAAAAAGCATAAATTTATCAACTGAAGAATTAACCCACTTAAACGTTTTTCACGGTCAATAAAAGCGCAAAATTTCCGTTTTCGAATTCCATTATTACCAAATCGTGATTAAGGCCGATTTCGAATCAAATTGCCGGAATAAAATTGCTATTTTTCATCTACCCTTTAGATTGAAAACTGATAATATCTAAGAGAAATAATACTACTATGAAATGTTAATTACTTAAATATAGGGTATCCAGCACTCCTTACATAAACTTGGTTAGAAAGTTCTTACATACCTACTTGGGAAGTTTTTGGTTCCTAATATAATTCACCGCACACCCTTTAACATCAATGTTTTTGCTTAGCAATTAAGTACGGATTCACATGCACAACAAGGAAGAGAATATTTTGAGCAGCCAACATGAAATTGATCATTTGAAACGTCAACAAATCAAAAATGCGCCCACTTTACACGGCTAACAGAGCGGGCATATTAAGCCGCGAGTGCTGTACAATATACTGCGTTGTAGAACACAAAAATAAAATTCTCATAAACGTCCATCTTTCCCGCCAACCCGTCTGCGCCGGCAGATTCGTTTCAATTTAAAAAAGTTAATAAGTCAGTTTTCAGAGTGTACTTTGTTTAATTTACCGTGCAGTCTCTTTGGAGATGCAATTTGTGACTCGTCTATTCCCCCTTAATTAGATGCCCGCGATGATGTAGGTGTTTTACGCTATTTTTGGTTATGTTTTTATTTTCATTATGTTATTATACATTATTATAAAAATAGAACGTCAATTATGTTACGCTTATTAATAAACGTACGTACGTTATGGAAATTTATTTTTGTGTGTATAATTTAAAACACGCAGTAACTTGTTTCTATAGTAGAGAAATAGCTTTTCTTTTTTATAATGTTTAAAGTGAGTGATCGGTGTTCGTAGTCTTGATTATCTTCATTAAAAATTTAATTTGAAAGTCTTTAATTTATTTCTAAAAGTAGTACCAAAAATAAATTAAACCAAAAATAATATTACATAACATTGACGATAGGTCTAACTGTATTTCATGTCGCTGTTTTATTTAGTCGTAAAATGAAATAACATCTATTTGTACCACTGATAACACAACGATATATACTCGTTCACAAAAGGTCATAAAACATGACCCATTTACTATACTAACAGGATTTAATATATAATTTATGATAACACTGTTTATGGTTTAGGCTTGCTCGACCAGCGTTTAGCCAATCAGCGTGCGGCATTGATATGTCGAACTGTTATCAATTCGCTGATAGGACTCCGAATGGCTATTGGTTTTGTTTTCCAAAATGGCGGGATCTTATTTGTGTTCGTTTTACTGACTGCGTATGTGGCTATGACAAAATGATTAAATATTTATAGTTGATTTGAAACAACCTTAGACCCGCATGCTTTATATTAAAAGCCTTCACTATTATTATATAACAATAATGTTTTCAAATTGCAAACTGTTACATGTCTTTAACTGGTAATTATTGGGAAATGATCACTTACAACTGAGCTGGAAGATTCATTCCCGTCTATAAATAGCATTAATGCAACCAAAATTGCTGATTCACGCCCTTTCCCTCCATACAGTTGCGGAATGCATCTAGGAAGCAATCGGAGGTCGGGAACCACGTCACAAGACGGAAGATCGACCGTCCTCGCCGACGGAGCGTGACGCCTTTTTGACACCGTGGCTAAGCCACTTTCACACTTCGCCTGTTTGACACTTGGTTGGATCTGTCATTAATTGTGGCCAATAGCAGATGCAAAGTGTACACATCTGCGAGCAATTTCGACGAGCTTCACTACGTGTTTGGTTGGGGGTAAAATAAAACCCAATTGACCGGATAGTTAGATTTCTTCTTCTTTAGTACCTGTATAATTTTATGTTTTCGACCGTGGCTAACGCATTCGTAGAAATTGGACATAATCTAATTTTAGTACTGTATATAAACCCTAAGAGCTAATTTAATTCATAAACTCTTTAATTCGTCGCATAACACAACAACAGCACACGTAGATAAAAAAAATGGGTCAAAAGTATGTAGGCTATACTTAACTTTTTTAACAAAAGATTTTTCGTGCCACAAATCAACAACAGTTCTTTCTTCAGAAGGTGACATAGATAAAAAATATATCGAAAAAGTTTTACCCTGAAGCCACAAAAAAAGGAAAAATGAAACAATTTCTTACAGCAAAAACCAACATCGACAATCAATCGACCGGATTACCCGATATTGTCACGTCACCGCTGGCCAAGCGTGAACCGCTGTTACGTGCCCAACTTTTGTCAAATTAAAAGATCAAAACGCACAAATAAGGTCACTGAACTTTGCTGAAACGGTTATTATAAAATAATCGTAGGTCCAGTTGAGGAAATTTGAGCGCCCGTGCGTTCAGAAATGCGAGCCATTGGAATAGAAAACATTAAAACAATCGTGTCGAAGCCTTGATAAACCAATATACTATAATTTAATACGATACGAACAGAAATGGAGTAAATCTTTTGACGAAAAATCTAAATACCGTTTTGGTCTACATTTATACTAATTATCCGTTTGGATTCGGCATGATTTTTCTTTTTAATGACATTTGTAAAAAAAACATGTAATTCCGCTTGGTAGATTTCTAGTTAATCGCGAACATTTAACAATAGACAGACAAATTGGGAGGGCTAACTTATCTATGCAATATGCAGTTATACTTAAAGTGTAGTTATTGGATAATTGTAAGCTAAAGAATAAATTAGAGATTTCAATGTATAACAAATATAAACGATCAAAGGCAAATGTAATTTGAACGACCGATTATTGACTGCAAATTGAAATGATAGCAACACTAAATCTTAATGATGTGACATTGTTTCGAGTGGCTATAACCAGGTCAGTCCAAACCTTAAGAGGTATAATTAATTTGCCATAATACTGGCTACTCTAGGAAACTGGTGGCAGCCTTATGATAAATCACCGCGATCGCGGGCCGCCATGATCGATGACCTGCGTACGCGCAACTCGAGTTCACCGGCACACACAGGGCTTTCAATATAAAAAAAAAATTTCTTGTGCAGTTATTGTTGCAATATTTTGGATAAACAATTTAGAATCTTTAGAAATTTATTGCCGCGCTGAGCAAGCGTGCTGGCAACCGCCGAGCGCAGCTTTCGCGACGCGAATGCTGCTGCCCATCTTTGTCCTGTGCATTTGAACTATACGGTTTGAATAGATGTACCGCCGTCTGTCTGTTTTGGTACCTTAGTCATTAGAACAGGGGAAGGTACTATTCTACTCTGCCAGTACCTGACAGCATATTTTTTATGATGTTTATTGTTTATTTTACACTAGTAATTACAAAAAAGAATAATACCGTCTGCAATAGACTCTTTGCTATAAAGAGCTACTAAGAATTATTGTTTTCGGATGGTGAAGGTACTTACTTAAACTGTAGAACTAAATAAACTTAACGTGAAAGGCATAAGATTAATTCAACAAAAAACATTGATTTATGTTGACATATGTTCTATTCAATTTCATTGTGAATACGCGTCGAGATACCTTTACTATAATGAACAAATGTATTCTGTCGGGCTTAGTTCGTACTTAAATACTGAGAGCACTCTTAAGTGTGGAATTAGAAGCGTCGTCAATTGCAAGTGGAATAAAATGATAAATATGCATATGTTTTATCAGTACATAATATATTCGGACAATTACAATATCTAGGCTTTATTACTGATTGCAGATCTACCGGATTAGGCTTCGTTTACTATTCATAAGACAAGGAGGTCGGTATTTAGTCACGATTTTCTTTTGTTTTTTTACGACTCTAAAAAAACTACTTCTCACGTCTTTTGTATTTCTTACAACGATTCTTATGAGAAAGTTGATGTTTCTCGTCTATCAGATGACAACCCTATAACTATGTGTTAAATTAAGATGTTCACCCATTTTTTGCCACAAGTTATAGCGATGTAATTAATCACCAATCGATTTTTGAATGGTCTGTGTTGTGATATTATTACAACTTTGGTATTGCCTTAAGGAATGCGCATATCAATAAATAAATTAATCAATGCCCTTACCCAAAAGGAAGCATCGCGTGTAATTTATATTAAAAATAACTGCAATATATTTCACACTTCATTCTCTAAGAAAACAACGCATATAATGCTGGTCTTCTATTTACTGTAATGAAAATAAAATGCTAATTTTCGTTTCGAATGTAATTCTAAAACAAAAGATTATTACTAAAAACCTTTAAAAATTACACGTCATAAGATAATAACGGAATTAGTACCAAAAGCAACTATCTTGCAATCATTGATAGAAACTTTTCCAATGCAACAGCTCAGGACAGGTAGAATTTATAAGACAGCAGCCAAATTGACGGATGGTCGGCCCAGGGCGATCGGAACATTAAGCCCTACGCAATATTAATGTACCACATTCTCACCCGGGGCAATAAAATAAATGATGTCATTTTTTGTCCGCACGGGGCGCTCTTTGTCCCAGTGTGCTCGCCTTGTCGGCAACTTTGCCCCTCTTTGTCCAACGCCGCACAGTGGGCCCGCGGGACGCCGCGTAGACAAAAGATTTTTGGCGCCGCTCTTCAGTTTTTTCTTACAAAATCTTTCGAAATATTTTTCGCGGACGCACATGAATATTATACCTATATCGCGGCTTTTTGTCATAATTAATAATTTATTGCTTTCGTCGGGAACTTTTGTTCGGCCGCACCTGCTATTCTAACGCAAGGTGCTTCTGTCGCGTACATCATAAATCATGCACCGTTGCTATTCCATAAAGACTATCATACTTTCTTCGTTATGCGTAAAAGTACTAGAATCGAGAAGGTAGAATTTATAATATTATAAATGAAGGCTTTGTTGATACAATACCTACTTGCGGGAACTATATTTTTAATAAAAAATGTGGGTATATTAATATCATCGATCTAAAAACGTAAGGGTGATAGTTTAAAATAGAATAGATTTGAAAAATATAGTATTTTATGATCCTTTAAATAATGCCGTAAGTGTATACAATAACCTTTATCTCGTTATATACAGACTAATAAATTATGCTAAATATGATCGAGTATTGTAATCGATTAATAACAATAAAGTCACTACATTTGATTTTAATTCCGTAAAAAAGTGAAGGTAGACAGGTTATTTTCCGGCGCAATCGACCATAACACCGCCGCCGCAAGATGGAGGCAAGACATTTCATGGGGTTTTATACACAATAAGCACACTAAACGTCATTCTTTGATGCAAATCCCGCTACGCGCGGTACGGCCGACACTTTTACGAGAATTGACACGAAATGCGCTGTAAAATGTCTATTTTATTATTCGTTCATGCGTACCCGGGCCGTTGTTTTAATAATAACGATTAAAATTATGAATTTATTGCAATAATGTCAGCATTTTCAGATACTACCGCCAGGACAGTGGAGTTCTGCGTGGAATTTGACCTCGCCCCCCGCTGGCGTCTCGGCCCCTTTGTCGTTCTAAATATGAACGTGTGATTAGTTGGAAGTTGGATATTGCGTGACGTCACACATGGCAGGAGCTGATGATCAATAAATTGCGGTTTCGATGGCCACTGATCCGCTGGCTTAAGACTCCAAGACAGCAATTGCCGAATAACGCGTTCCACGTGCAATGACACCGGGACTGTGAGAACGCGCGCGCAATATTTAAAGGCACCTTTTCTTTTTTATTGGTGCGTTTGGCGCAATTTCGCCGAAGTTGGCGCAAACGATGCAAATTGCTTTCAAAGCCAGCGGTCGCCTTATTCTTCTCATTTTCTGAGTATTATACGAATAAACAAGTGTTATCATCATTATCGAGTTCGTTTATTTCTGAGACTATCACATAAAGACTTTTCCAGAACTTTGTAAGCGCGAAGTGGTATAAAAATGATTTCGTGAGCCGCCATTTCGCAAGCAAAGTAAACCATTGCATCCAGCCTAGGGATAGTAAGAAGAATTATTAAGTTTGTTATTTAGTGCCTACAAACTCAGCGAAAACAATGCTACAAAGTTAGGATAAATTATGAAATAACCAACGAATTAAAAAGGTTGAACAATTTGTCATAAAGCATGCTGGCTCGTAAGGCGGTCTCACGGTGCCCGTTAGCTTTACCTCATACGTCGTAACTCTCTAAAGTTATAGTATTTGGGCCAGTTCAAAGTCGCCGCGGTGCATTAAAATATGAGATATGGTTGTGCGACCGGCTCCACGTATAGCTCATTCAACTTTGATTTCAAACCTGACACTCGCTTACATATTACGTTGGACTGTTTTAATAGACAAGGAAAGTGCCTCATTTTGTTTATCGTCTTTGTGTTAGGCTCTATTCAAAAAAACGTATGAGTTAATAAATAAATGAAAATCCGCTTTATGTAAAAAAACACACTTTTAGTTTAAAAACACTAGACTCCCACTAAAATGTAGGTGTTGTTTGTGGTTGTTTCTTCTTTTCTAATTTTCGTAGCACTAAGGAAGTTTGGATACTAAGACTAGTTGTGTATTTTATAAGAGTTTGCTGACCTTTTGATTTAATTATTTTTTATTGATTTGTAATATATATTATTAGGTATAGCAGTAACTTAGTAAATCTATTGTGTCGAGGAATAATAAAAGTCATTCCCCATATTTAATTATTTCTATTTATAAAAGCTTGGCAACACACATAGCAAATTTTTTACTTGGTAATATCAACAGCTTCGCAAGCATTTCTTTATCTAACATAAAACAATCGAAGAACATACTAGGTTTTATTTAAATACTAATTTGATAATTAATTATCAAATAACTCTACTAATTGCTAATATAAGAACTTGGTTGCTCAAAAAGAAACAAACTAATTGTGCTTTAAGATCTTATTTTCTTCGTATTTTTTCTACGTATTAAATTCCAAAGCTCACCCTTCACTGACCACAGACAACTAATGGTCATAGACAAGCGCATTAAGGCAGAGACATGACAGAGACATTAATCAGTTTGGTCACCTGAGTAGCGCGTGGTGACATAATGCGTGTTCGCGACTACTGGATACGTTTTTATCCAACAGCTATCCATCAAGATATGACACTGGCTTCCGTGTGGGAATTACTTTCTTCATTCTATAATAGCACGAAGGAATGTTAGAGTTTTGGCGGGAAAGGTCACGGTTGTTATGTTTTCGGCATAGGAATCACTGTTTATTCAGCCTAATGAGTATGGTAATAAGCAATCGACATTTGAATTTTATACATTCGTTTAGTGTAAATTTTATTTTTTAAAATTAGATTTGACGTGTTGTTATTGTTAGATTGCTTTTGATATGTAAACTGTATATTAACTGTCTTTCTGTCAAAGCATTATTGAATTTTTGCTAGTTTAGTAAATACTTGAATGTAGATATTATAAAAATAATAATAAATAATAAATAATAATTAATATTAATTTATATTATATTATTATTATAATTATAAAGTGACAAACGGAATAGCGAAAGAATTTGTTTATACTGAGTTTATTTTTCGTAGCTCGTGTGATTGCGATGCAATCATTATGGTTTATGCTTGGTTTACTGTAAAAACAAATACAAAACTATTTTTTTTTTACAATTTGTCTTGAATATATGCCGTCAATTATCTTCCCGATTAATTCATGATTAATGCTCGTGTACAAAAATTATAAATGTTAATTCTTCACGGACAGTGAGTATTTTTCGAACAATAAGGTAATTTATAAAACTTTTGTACAAGCCGTTGACACTTGACGATGTAAGTTAAGATTATAAAGCAGATTAAGATAGGGGTTAATGGTGGTCATAGTGAGGGGATCTTTTTTGTTATAAAGACAGAGAAAAATATTGCTGCTTTTAATTGACGTTATTATGGTTTTTTTTAACAAAAATGGCCGTAAGTTACCGGCAGAATAGAATAGTACCAGTTTTTGTACCACGTGTCGTAAGAGGCAACTGAGGTACCGGAACCGACAGATGGCAGATTATCCACCCAAAGCTGTGCAGCTTAATGCAACAAGGCAGGAATGGGCAACTGCGTCATGCAGTTGCGCTCTGCGATTGCCCGGCGCGGCAAGTATGGGTAAATTCCCCCTTTCTTGTGGAGGCCTATGTCCAGCAGTGGACGTTTCACGGCTGCTATGTTGTTAGTATTTAAAATTCTCTTTGAATATACAGATACAATTTTAGGTTATTTATGAAAATAAATAAAGTAACTGTACGCAGTATTTGTAAGTTTTCAGAAGTCATGAAACATTTGTTACCAGCCTGATAACGATAAAAACAAATCCATATATGTATTAGCACATATTTATTAAACAGTGGTTGACTGACTCAAAGAAAATGAAATGTTACAAGTATGAATGAGTTTACTGATTGGTAGTGTCGGGTCTAAGTTTATGCAAACATAATCTATGTAAGTAGGTATATATCTTATGTATAATAAAGGAGATGTTGTCTGACTGACTGACTGCCTGATATATCAACGCACGGCCTAAATTATAAGGGTTAGAAAATTAAAAATTAACACAGGGAGCACTAAGAAAGGCTTTTTTAAAGGGGTAAAACGTAAGTGCAAAGTTAGTAAAAAATTTTTCTGTTTTTGAAGCTATTCGAAATTCAGTATAGAGGTTCTACATTTAAAGTCATTAGAGGCGTACAATGTTTTTTTAAAGTAATCTCTTAAGAGGGTAAAACGGGGTGGAAAGTTGGTATAAAAATTCTACGACTTAACAAAGGTGAAATCGCGGCCGCGGCTAATATATTTTTAACAATATAAATGCCGTCAAAACGGCTAGACAAATTTTGATTATTTTCACTTACTACACTAATCTGAATCCTATGAAATTGTGAACAAAATGCATTCCAAGCAAGTATCAATAAACTTGACATTAATGTGGACGAAGTCACGGACAGCCACCTAGTGTTTTTAATAAGCTTGTTTGCATTATTGACAGGCCAAGTGACGCTTACAACGCGAACTGTCAAAATGAAATGTGATCCAATAAGGGACGCGGCGACAGGGCTGTCACGGGACAGTAATTCCAGCACAGGGCTGACTATCACTTAAACTCGAATTTAAGTAACATATATATATTTGGTATAGGTGAATAGGTTTTGGTGATTTTAATACCGGATTAAGATGACCATCATCATCAGTCGTTCGACTATCAGATATAGTCCTCTTCAATATATCTTCCTTTTATAGGTACAACTTCCTTCCTGCTTTACCCCTCCATACATTTGAGCAACGCTGTTTCGCTTTAATTTAGTACTATCTGTCGATTCTGGTACCTCAGCCTGCCTTTTACGATACAGGGGGAGGTACTATTCTAGTATGCCAGTACATAACGCCTAATACTTAGAAACTTAAGATTTTCGAGGTTCCTACCGATTTGATTTTTTTGTTTGTTATTTATATTCCAACAGAGGATTTCCCAAAAAAAGTAGCATCCAGTTTAAATACGCAAATAGCAACCCTAGTCTTGTATGAATGAACTTATTAGTTTTTTCCATTCCCCGCTCGAGTGCCAGACGTGATGGAGTATTTCTTACTACCGCTGGACTAATAGAGACTAAGGAAGTGCATCACTGCCACGCATATAGAATCCAATTACAAACATCTATTATTAACTTTCATCAAACCATATCTCTTCACACGATAGAATCTTGACATATTAGACCGTTTGACATTTTTTTCCTGTTTGCTTATGAACCTCATGATCGTTTGTTATGACAGGTCAATGTGCATTTGCTTTTGTGAGTTTGTATTAGTGACGCTATTGAAAATATATTTTTTTTCTATTACATTATAATTTATGAATATTATACGCATGTAATTTCAATTTTATATTGACAGTTCGATTATATTACTGTTTAAGTAACCATAACGCGGTATTCCATTATTTTAAAACAATAAAGTTTTCACCATAATGCCTAGGCATAAAATCGGTTGATATTTTAAGTACCTTTCTTTAGAGTGAATTTTAAATTATAAATTTCAAGTATATCCTCTTGGGAGTAGATAAATAAATTACCCGGTGATTTTTATACGAACAAAATATTTAACTAAGCGCTTTTCAGTGTCAGCCGCTGTGAAGTTTGTGGCGACTTTCAAAATGAATCCGCCGATGTCATTTACAAATAGCAATTCTTTATGATATACCAGTAATAATAATATTATTACTAGCATGTCATAGTGTTTATTTACTCAATGTATTTATGGAATGTATTATGTCTTACATTGAGTTGGATAGAGCGCTTTTTTCGTAAGTAATTTTTTATGTACCCATCCATATTCTCACGGTTGAAAAATATGTTAATTAGCATAGAAACATGCGGAAAACCTAAAACCGGAGCTAAAAGAAACCGAAACGGTGAGATCAAACGCCCAACCGGTGATAACTAGTCAAATCCGGATTGGTGTAAAAACCATTGGCCACATGTTGGCGCAAACATTTGACACGCGCGATCTGCTCCCGACAAATGTTCACACAAAAAAAAGTTGTTTATGATCCCACTTAACATATTTGACAATGTTTTTCGAAAGAAAAAAATATTGTTACTATAAGCGCAACTCGAGCGTTTACTTTTGAATAATTAATGGGCGCTCACGTAAACTAGCATCAACCAAATTTAACACCCATGTTATAGACGTGAAAATTCCTAGTTTATTTACAGAAAAATATAACCAACCTGCGCCGCTACGCGTCAGCAATACATAAATACATACATACTAAGTGTAAAATAACATAACTGTAATTAATAATAAACATTTAATAATGACATTAAAAAGATTTCTCAAAATAATTATCATTCATAAACGGTCGCTGTTAGGTTGATTTATTGATTGAGTCGAAACATCAATTCATACTCCAATCATAATAATCTATATGAAATGCGTTTCGTAAATATTAATTTTTACTTATTAAATTAATACAATAATTCCCACAAACGAAATAAACTATAAGTTAAAATCACAAGTGGAAGAAGATTTTAATAGTTTAATTTTTTTTTGGTACTATTATCATATTCATATCACTTTAATGTCACTAAGACATTAAAGTTATAAAAATTTTTTGCCGTGTCGTGACAGTTGATTTTATAATTTCTTAAATAGCGCAATCCCCTTTACGAAAACAAACACCGAGTCACCAGAGCAATTAATAATTAGCGCGTATCAAAACAATGAGAAGTTTTTGCCTGCTTTTGTTTTTGCTTGAGCCCATTTACAGCTTCATGCCAACCTCTTCCGTTAAAACTGTCAAATTTTTTAATTAATCCATTACCTCATCTGGGCGCAGTGATGAAACTTACGTTTACAAATATTCCGCTAGGTGGCGGTAAAAACTCGAGTATTTTTTGTATAGAAACCGGGTGGTACAAAAACTGAAACAAAGAGGAAGGAACGCAAAAAGCGTGACGGACGGAGACCGCTCTAGACATCTGTTGCTGAGGCGGTGTGGAGAATCGCATAATTCCATGTGTTAGATTGGGTTAGGTTTTCGGGAACTGATCAGTCACCTTGGTTAATTGGCTGAGTAAGTTTGTTCGACTCAAAAAAATAAAACTTCTGGCGTTTCCTCTTTAACAAGCGCGGCACGCTCTCATTCACAATTTCTATAAATGTCTATCGAAGTAAAAAAAATATGATATCTATGCTTTGAATTATACAATATAAAAATGTGTTAGCATCGCTTTAAAAAAAACAAACGTAAAATTCAATCTTGGAATGACGAAAGACCGTAAAGCATTCGAACCTTTTTCCAAATAAGGCAAAAGAAAGGCCGTCTATTCCCAGCCCACGATTTCCAGCCAGTGAGTAGATACTCCACGTTAATTAGCATATTTGTCACGTTGGCACTCCGAACGCGATTCAATTTGCGAACGCGCGCCATCATAAATTGACGCCATGAGCATTCGTGACGGTTACCAATGGTTATATGCGTGTGATGAATAGAGTTTTTGTTCAAATCAATTTTATGGTAAAATTATGAGCGTGGTGGTGAACTTAAACGCATATTTTTTTTCTTACGATTTCAGCGTTACGCCTTTTATATTTTAATGGAGGGTTATCAATAATCAACCACTTAGGATCGCTTTTGTATTTAAATACAAAAATACTTTTGACTAAAAAGACGTAGTTTTAGCAATATAATATTATATAGTAATCAATTTAGTTAATTGAACATTTACTGATCTTTGAAATCATTGTATTTTCCATGTATATTCAACATTTATTTTGGATTTTAAAACAAACTCACGCAAAAGATTGACACAAACATTTTAATAATAGTTATTTAACAATACCAGGTGGCAATAGTGGCCAATTCCTAGAAAAGAAGGTCGATGTCGAGACAAGTCACGCTTTCCAAAGTCCAGCCTAGGTTTTATAAATAAAATAAATATCATAAAAGAAAGTGAAATGTCCAATGTATTTTTTATGTTATCCCTACTCTTGTAGGATTTATTTTGTAGTCTTGGTAGACAGTTCGTAAAAAATGTTTCAGTATTTGATATTAAATAGAGTAATGCAGTATCTTCGATAATATCTTAAATAATAAATAAAATATTAGAGACTGTATTGAAAGATTGTACTACCAAAGAATTCAAAAATATATTAAGTAAATAAACTATTTGGGGCGTAAAAAAATAAGCTAAAAACGTCTAGAAATATGTTATTTAATTTATACAATGTGCATCAGATTTATCGGTTCCAAATTATAGAGGGAATAAAATACAAAAGAATATTAAGTAACAAAATAATTTTGCAAATTAAGTAACAAAATTGAAGAACCCAAAATTTCATCATAGTTTTACGCAACTAGAGGTAATTCTAATTTGACTCGATAGACCTACATTCAGGCAATATTATAATACCTAACAGTATCTAACTAAAGAACTCTCGTTCTAGCCCACAATTGATTTTCTAGACCGTTGCTTAGCAACCGTTGAAATCGATCTAGATGTGCCAGAACTTTCAATTGGGTGCGGTGGAGAAAAAATACTTTTATGTAGGTATTTCAAATTGAAAATTGATTACTTATAATTTGTGTGTAATGGATGGCAATTTATATAACAGCTTTTTGTTTATTATTTGAATTTCTACAGTTACCATCCGTATGGTATTTTTTGTGGTTTATGGAATTTTGTTTGAAAAGTACAAAACAACAGCGGACGATTTTAAGCAACACAACAACACGCAACTTGAGACTCGAAGCGTCATAACAAATTCAGGCAGACAGCGTCAAAATCCGACTTTGATGCTCGAATAAAAAACTCGTCGAAGAATGTATTTTTTTTACAGACACGGACCGTGCTAGTCCGCGTGATATTAAGCATCACCGCAGTCTGTTGACGCTCGTGTCATCACAAGGATATAAATAACGCGTTTCTAAACTTGTAACTTAAAAATTCTCCCCTCCGCTCTTTCCTTTCGAACCGGAACACAGCTATGCGAACACTGCTGTTTGGAAATAAATGAAAATGAGGTACCAATGCAGACGACCTTTTTAGGATGTCTACCTCTAGTAAGATCACTGATAAATTTAGGAGTTCTTAATGTCATCATCATTATACCAGCCATTGAAAGTCCACTGCTGGACATAGGCTTTCCCAAGAAAGGAGGAACGTTGCTCATAATTGCCGCACTGGGCAATGTTAGCAATCGCAGAGCGCAGCTTTTGCGACGGAGATGTTGCTGCCTATCCTCGGCCTTTGCATTTGAGCTACAATGTTTTGCATGGATATACCGCTATCTGTCGGTTCTGGTACCTAAGTCGCCTCTTACGACACCTGGTGCAGGGGTAGGTACGATGAGGTGTCTAACGTGATGTGTAACTAAACATATTTTTTGCGATTGTATTGCAAGCGCTGAACCCGACGAGATTGACCAAATTACTAGCGTATAGTACAGAATAAAAAGATCATCTATTAGGGATAATAATCGACAATGACTTTGTACCCCGTGCGAAGCCGGCGGAGATGCTAGTGAACAATAAAGATAGAATAAGTCACTAACCTGTATAACCCTCATCGGTAGACCAGTTTCTTTCGCCAGTTGCTCCCGTATATGTCTTGTAGGTTTGGGTGTTTGAGAAAACGCTGACTTCAGTATCTCTAACTGCTTGGCCTTTATCGTGGTCCTCGGGCCTCTTCGCTTGGAGCCCCCGTTGCCATCGTCAGGTGATTTGTTCTCCGCTTGCGAGTCCCTTGTCTCAGGGTCTCCGTCCAGAGAACCCTGGGAAGGGAAGAGGAACAACTGAATGCGACAATGTGATCGTGCCTCACGTTCGTAGGTGGGTGATTGTGGATTGTCAACGTTTGTTATAGATATTCTTATGCATACATGTCAACAAATATTTTAGAGATTTATGTACACCATAGCCTGTACATTGATGACCTGAATATATAATCATTACTCAGCTTTTCTCCTCCTTTAGACCGGAAGACGTTAATCGGTTTACATCTGCGTACTGGCAGATATAGGAGGGGGTGAAGGTACCATGCTGAGGATCATCGTCAAGATAAGGTTGAATCGAACATAAATACCTTAACTCCCCCTAACAAATTGACCACTTGGACGAATTATGAATAAATGTGTGTACATTACACTACTATTGTTTAAAACCTTAATATACAATGAGTTATGCTTTTAGTAAAAAATTTAATGTCAGAAACTTATTACAAGTGTTACAAAATATAACGCTAATTCTCTATTTATCTTGTAGTCGATTTTATACAAATAACAATGTTGTACACAAAACTTAATTGTTGTCACTGAGCAACAAATCAAAGTCTACTTTTATGTTGCTAATATGCAAACTATCCACACTATCAATACTCAGGAATCTCAAGTAATTAAAATAACATTAAAATCAGATGTGTTGTGTGAAACACATTTTTCTCCTAGGGTAATTTGTTGTAAAGGAAAATGGCGAATTGTAGTATACGCAAAATAACGAGGTAATTTAAAAGACTAAATTAATTTTAAAAACAAATGCAAGTCTTATAGTTTTCGTAGATATGATCATATGATGGCAGTTTAACTTCTTTTTATATTTATAGAGTGAGTTATTGGTATTAATATAATATATACATTTAATATGAGTACAATATAATACGTTTACATGCGTACATTAGTAAGTGCTTGCAGTTGCCTAAAATTGCTTGTAACATTGTATGGATATTTTGTCAAGCATCATGCAATTTAAGTCTACTTTGGGTGTAAACACTTATGTAGATGTCTATGTGACTCCTTATTTTGTAACCGAGTGAAGATTTCTAAGGAAAGATCTCAATACCAACCTGGTCTTCCGAGTCTTCGTGGGGCTTCGTGTCCCCGTTGTGTGAAAGGTCTGAGTGCAGGGCAGGGTGGGGCGCATGGGCGGGACTGCTAGCGTTGTTCGCTGCCCTCGCTTCGTCCTCCTCCTCTTCATCAGACCCTGAACCGAGTAGAGAATCCGCTGGGGACAAGAGAAGATACTGTTAGGTGGTACATTCGTTTAATCTTTAAGTATCTATAATGATAACGGGCATAACATGTATATTATTATTGACATTAAAATAGTAAAGTAAATTAAGTTTCTGTAACGGTGGCAATGTTGCGGCATTTAACGTCAAGTACTTACTTTAGTTCTTAGATAATAAAAACATTTAATATTAGCCGGTACTCTTTGTGAATCAATTTATAGATGTTATCACATTTAATATCATATTGTATATATTCTTTATAAAAAAATAAATTGTATCTTTCCCATTCTCGTATGTTCGAAATTGCTATATAATTGAATAAAAAATGCAACAGAAATATCAGAATGACGCTCCAATAACCCTTTAAAACAGAAATTGACTTATCAAAAAGCAATCGCCCGACCCCACGGTTGGTTTAACTAAATAAAAATGCAATTCCGCTTTGAGGGCAAAGGAGAGGAAGACGGGGAATTAGCTGCAAAAACAATTACTCTCACTATGAGGGCTTGGGGACCCCACTGGCTATTCCACAATGTCTCGCAAATATAACAATAAAGTTTCACAGTTGTTCTATTATCATCAGTTCTATCATCAGTTGTAGAACCTATCCTATTCTATTTTATCCATAATAAATTTATATTTCAGATTATTTAAAAAAATTACTTGGTAATAATCTGTTATATTTTTGTTAAGTTGCTTTGAAATGCAATATATTCTTAATCTAAAGAAACCCACACAAAACTCGGGACACGGAGTGGATGTATATGGATCGATTTTTAGCTAGCTAAAACTAATGGCCTTTAGAAATATTACTGGAAAACAAGACAACAGGGCAATTAAAATTCTGACGGAAATCATTGAACATGTTATCAATTAAAACACGATAAAAATTCTCGACACCAAATCAAATTACATGTGGAAACGTTTAATCGAATCAAGTGAAACCGTGCCTGCCTCCATTACGGAAAAAACTAAACTTTTTAGCAGATGCTCCCGATCTAATTTAGTGCCATCTGCCGCAAACTGGAAACAAAGCGTGCAAGTGGTGGGGGCTTAAGAACCGTTTGCTCTCCGCAAACACGAGGAGTATTTGTTGGCGGTATGACCGAGCGCCCCTAACATCTTTTGTTGACATGGACTAGAAAATAGATGGGAAATCGGATGGAATAGATACTAAGGGTTTTTCAAGGGTCACTAATGTTATAACAATGAAATATTACGTGTTTGTATAATCAGCGTTCATCATGCCAGCCATTGAATATGAAATTTTGGCCATAAATACCGCTCTGGGCAAGCGTGTTAGTAATCGCAGAGCAAAGCTTTCGCGACGAAGATGCTGCTGTCCATCTAAGACCTGTGCATTTTCACTGCACTGTTTCGAATGGATATACCTCAGTCGCCTCTTACGACACCTGGTGCAGTGCGAGGTACTATTCTACTCTGCTGGTACGTCACGGCTAATCGGCGTTACATCTGGTAAAAATCTGTTGTGCTATACAATATCATTTCAATAATTGGAGCACATTCATCAATTCAACCATTGGTAGTCCACAGTTGGACATGGCCTTCCCTAGGAAGTGGGAGTATTGCGCATAATTGCCGCGCTAAACCACCATCTTGACAATCGTCGTAGAGCGCAGCTGTCGCCACGTGGATGCTGCTCCCAACCCCTATCATGTGCATTTGAGAATATTAAATTTTGCCCATAACTGCCGCGCTGGGCAATGTTAGCAATCGCAGAACGCAGCTTTTGACGGGGATGTTGCTGCCCATCCTTGCCCTTTGCATTTGAGCTGCAATGTTTCGGATGGATATACCACCATCTGTCGGTTTTGGTACCTTAGTCGCCTCTTACGACACCTGTTACAGAGGGAGGTACTATTATACTCTGCCGGTATCTCATGGCTCCCGCGGCTGGAGCTTTTTATTTAAGATTTTTTACTATTAATATATAATAGAAAAACATATGTTCTCATTTTTAATCTTCTTTAAATGGTTGGTAAATTTATCTTTCACATAGTATAACAATTTTGGTGCTAAAACCGCTTTACTATTGATTTTTCCAATAGTTTCGATTTTCAAATTACATAAGAAAATTATGTAAAGAATATGTTTATGGTTATTCTCTGGCTGAAAGCATTCTCTTTTATTCCAGCATTAAATTAAAATACTACCTATGTCTTTGACTGACGATGAGTCTGCAATGTAAATACTTAAGATTACATTTAATCATAATATTACAATTCACATTTTAATGCTTTATGGTGTAATTTCACTCACTATTACAATTTAGTAGCATTACGTATTCCTGTACTGTAACTGTAGGTAGTGCTTGAATATGCCATGGTGGAAACAAATGTTCCACAACAACCCAAAATAAAAATATAGTGTGAACAAATTTTATTCTTTTTTAATTTACCAAGTCAACAATCATAGTAGGCGTGATAGTAACTAGTTACTGCATCCAATGGACGCTTGTGATGTCACAAGGATATTACTAGCGCGTAGCCGATCCTGTGACTAGCCGATATGATGTCACATTTACCGGAATAAAACCGGAACTCTACTATTTCTCAGTAGAAAAAGGTGAGGGTGTGAGGTCATTTGTATGAGGTCTGCCTTATGTATAGTTGATATATATCCCTTCAAGATATAAACAAAACAAAAAATACCTATGTAATATTAATAAAGATGCGAAGGCTCCAGGACTAATACGAATACTTGCACCTTAGCCATTTTAAAGTAAAACGAACGAGTTCATTTACTGTGATATTTATATCCGTCCAATCAATGTACGCTTGGCTTGTAGGCCTCAGGCAATGTGTCGGGGATGTCGCTATAACTGCATTTAATGTACAAAATAACTCTATGTAGAGTTATAGAGATGTAATCGGTGGTGAGAGGTGCAGAATATCGATGTCTTCATTTAGGCATTAAGTATAGTATATATTTACAAGTGTAGGAGATTGGTCATTTACAAAATATAGAGCTTTCATATTTCAATCTAATAATAATGGACTTAAATTATCTAGGTATTATGTTAGAAATATTATTATATAATACATTAGTTACATGTCTGCCAACCTTATATTGCCATCCCACTATTTTTTAAGAAAAAAAGAAACCTCACTGCGGAATACGTTTAATTACTTCGAATAAAGGAATGGATGGAGTCCTGACTTATATTAATTATGTATCTCTAACTTTCCTGTGCTGACTGGCAACTCTACATGCAAGTCATTTTCGGTCAGAACTACAACGGCCCTAAAGTTGAAACGATAGGTAGAGCTTGTATTAAACGTTTTTGATAATGTAGAGACTATTACTTTATTGAAAGTATGTAAACAGAGGTAGGTGTGGAGAAAAATATGGGAAATATTTCTAAAACTGTCTCCAGTCTGAATACCTATGATTAACTATTTTTTTTATAGAAGACAACAGCCACGATTCGCCTGCCATATGAATATGTGAATATTCTCTTTTTTATCTACCGAAAACACATTTACCACTATATATATTATACCATAAAACGTCCTTGTTTCTTCATGCTTATAGTATTTCCGTAGACAAACATTTCTCACCGTATCGTCTCAACCCCTCAATGGTGTGATCGCCGCTCTACAAGCACTCTAACAAACCGTCCGGGGTTCGAGTGGCTCTTGTGAGGAACAAACACTCGGCTTGAGGGTGTATTTTTACATCATAGGAAATTAATTGACATTGTTTGGTAAACACTCTACACCACAACTTTATGTAGAGTTTGTAGAGCTCTATTACTTTTATCTCGGTAGATGAATTGGCTTCTGAATTACGAGATGCCGTGGATGTGAAATAAAATTACCTTAATTGTGGCAGAAAACTTAAAACCTAAACTCTACCTAACCCTAACCTAAAATCTTAAGATTAAAACTTTCAAAAATATTAGTTGAATGATTAACTAATGCTTAATTTGCAATACCTTTAAAAACAAACATAGAAGAAAGGTTTTAACTTAAAATATTTTTAAGTTAAAACTTTTTTAACTTAGTTAAAAATAAACGGCGTGAATAACAAGACCGATCGAGAGGAAACATGCATCTCGAATTTCAATTCAACAAAGACAATACCTACCTGTCAACCGACGACGCCCCAATTCTAAAATCAATTTTAAACCGCCCTCCGAGTAAACGGTCTCTTTTGTCGCGTACAACAGCCCTAATCGAATTCGGCGGGAAAACGGCCCCGTTCAATTTCAAACGAGGAACACATTCCCTTTGATGTGGAAAATACTAAATTTTGCGGCTTCTTTATTCAAAAATTTGAACGGTAATGACGCCATTTGTAAACGACCTGTAAATATGTTATAGCCTTGGAATGATAAAGTCGAAGATAATGTTAGGTTAGGTTAGGTGAATAATTTAATAGGTACTTCAGTATACCTTTCTTATAATATAATTCATAATTTCATCAAGTAAGTGTTACTGTTATTATGTTAATTGGTCAGATCAATTACTAACTTCTATTTTAATTGATTATCTAACTATATCGATAAGCATTATACTGATTTGTTACTTTAAATAAGTTTAAATATCTAAATTTACAACATAATCTTAATTATTTCGGGTTTTATTCTTGAAATATTTTTCACTTGGCAGATTGAAGTCAGATTATATGGAGATAAACAAGAGATAAATCACTGAATCATAAATAAAACAACGTACAAAAACTCAATTCCACATTAGATTATGTTGTATCCCGACATAAAGAGCTTTGACGTGTTATTATTTCACAAAAACGAGCATTAATAAGCACAAAACGTCTTAAACCATGATAATCAGCAATTAGGCGCTATTAACAATTCAATCAACATCGCTCATGAATAAATTGTTCCCCCGAAAATGAGTCCGCTATCTCCGAATCTATAACAACCTATTAGCGTTATAAAAATCACAGATTATTTCGTATTATGGAGCATTAAAGTTTGTTATAACGTGTTTATGGGGCCGACCGTTAATTCGAGACCACCATCTCGAATGTAAAATAAGAATCCGCAAGATAAGAATCTAAGAACATAAAAGATATGGGAATTCTTTTGTGGTGCCGGTAGCGTATAGTTATGTTACGCCTATATACTCTGTTATGGCGGCGTCCCTTTCGCACGGGCTCGTGTTCACGTGAGTGAGACACCGGGTTCACGCACGCATGCAGCGCCGACTCCCGATTGGCCCGTCTCGAGTCGCCTACCACGCCCTCTTTTATCGACGTTGCGCAGGGAGCGTGCGTGCGAAACATCCGTATATGTAAAACGAGAGAACTGAGAGCGCTTTTTAAATTGTCATTTCCATTTGCCTTTCTGTCTGAATTCTGTGGGAAATCGCCGGCTCGTTTTTCAATAGAGCCCCGACTCTTTCATGCTTGCCTGCGTCAAAATTAAGTATGACAGCCGGGAGCTGAACATGTTGAGTGAAATATGACTGAAATCATGGCAGATATGGTAATGATATACCCATTTGACTATACCACAGGCGCACGTCAACGAGCTGTCACTAATCAAAACATTGTATATGAAACACAAATTACAAACAACCCTCAATCTCATTACCGTGGAAATAACCCTGTCAAATGCAGACGCAACATACCTACTAGCACACCTACCGAAATCCCATCTCGGCTTCCATCAGAACGTGAGCTCCGGCTTAAGCTTCTGTTCTGACATTGGCAAGAGCAGTAAGGGGTTAGAGGGGTCTTCCGAAACTGGTTGACCTAACCGTCGGCGCGACAAAGCGGTCGTGACTTCCAGGTAGCGGTGGGAGGGTAGTCAGAAAACACAATTAAAAAGCTTACGATAGCATGAGTTGAGTTTTTGCCCGGTTTTGATTCGCGGCGCCTCGGCCGCCGTACGAGATGACTAATGAGTTTTTATACCTTTTTTCTTTACTACATGCCCGTTGGAAAAATAAATTACGTTTTGGTACGCGTGTTGTTGGCGTTAACAAAGAAAGTGTTCGACGGGAAAGTTGATTATCCCCGTTTTAGATTCAGATTGAATTTGGGTATCAAAGGTTTGCTTAAATGTCACAAATTTATTGTCTTTTATATGTATTAAGATAAATTATGCAGTTGGTCCAAATATACAGCGGTTTAAGGGAAGTATTACAAGACATTCAAACGATAAACCAACCACTTGCCATATTGACTTTATATACGCTTATCATATCCGAAAATACGCTAAAACTTTATCCTAATTCCTGAAGTGAAAAACACAATTTAAAAGATATGGAATAAGAACCAACTGTTACTCCAAAAAACTTGAATGGCGCATTTCGCTAAATCTAAATTTCACTTAACCAAATCCAAACACGTTGAAGATGATGTAGAACCATGGGTCAGGTCATCAGAACTGACAAACGCGAGCTCCCAGCACCCACAGACAAAGGTGAGGCAATAAATAATATTACAGCAGTCGAAAAAGCAATATGTCAGCGTCTATGGGCGCCATTAGGGCCGCCATGTTTGATGAAACACAATAGCTTGCGCGTACGCATCCGTCGCTTGGTACAAATTAGGCGCCTTTGGATAGCTGTGAATAATCGCTGTTAAATTATTTTTTTATGCGTCGAAGTGAATTCTTTGACCCCGCAGCTAGTTAGGTCTCGTACTTCACGTATAATTTTTCAATTTCTCAGCTTATTTACGGTTGGTTTATGGTCATTTGTGGTGATTAAATCGGTGTGTAGAGGATGGTATGAGAAATTGGTGCGAGTATTGTAACTAATCTCGTAATGTAAATATTGGAAAAACCTTATCACTATAAATTAAGTCCACTCACCGCGTCTATTTGTTTGAACTTAACTTAACTTAACTTATAAATTCTTAAACTATTATAAGTATATGTTTTCATAAAAATTTCACCAATTGGAAAAAAAACATTATTTATAAAGGTTTTAATACATAATTTAGTTCTTGAATTTTAGCTAAAATGGTGCCTAAGAGTTCTGGAAATAATCAGACGAATGCTTGAATGAAAGTTTTGTTAACATATGTTTGGTAAATTTATATGTCTATTACTGTCTAAATATGAATTTACAATTAATTTTATATACATCGAATCAAAATACAAATAGACAGTTATTACGTAATTTTTTTAAATAGACGACAAACAATCATACTGTCCGCGTGATAATAAGCGTCACGCAGCCTATAGACGCCGGTAATATCACTAACGCATTACCAACATTCTAACCATCGAACTATTGAAGATATTATGTCATATTACCCAGTAATCTAAGCGTCTCTCACCCTTTAACTGGAACAACAATGCGAACACTGCTATTTGGCGGTATAAATAGGTGAGAGTGAGGTACCAATGTAGACGACCTTTGTGAGAAGTCTACCTCATGAAGGTGAACCCGCGGTCAAAACCGCGAAGCTGTCATGTTAAACCTTTTTTGGCTGCTTTCAGTTTGAGGTCAACAGAACAAACACAAAAAGAATCAACAGATGGCGTCTTTACTACCAGTATTAATAATTTATTTCAAACAATAAATAAATATGGCGTAATTTGTCACAAAACTATTATGTACGCATACAACTGGACACACTTCACGCAGATAAATTCCACATCCATTATCATGGAAGTGGCACAAAGTATAAGTACGTGGACCGAGCAATGCACTTAAAATTGTTTATGGCAAGACATGAACTATAAACAATTTTAAATAGGCAGTTTGTGTCATCGTCCTATGTAATGAATTTAGCTGGATGCAGAAACTTCAGGGGTATTTAGTCCGCGTTGAGATATTTCTGTTTAAGTTTGTTGGTAATATGTTGTGAGTACCTACTGTTTGACTGTGTGCTACATGTGGAAAGTTGTGGGCTTTTCATATTCTGTTACATATTTCAGTATATCAACGGTGAAAACTCTAATTCTGTTGGAAAAGAGAGTCCCTAGGGAGACTCCTTATAATTTAGGAATTTTTTTACTTATAATTGTAAACGTAGCAGCAATCCTATCGCCCGAGGTGGTACTGCCCATCCCCGCCCTTTTAAGTTTGAACTACGCTGCATTTATAGACATACAGTGACAGATGTCGCCTCTTGTGACATCTGTCACAGAAAGAGGAACTATACTAACTAAAAATAAAATTACACTTACTCAATTTGGTACTTTAGTCATTTAGGTATAATCTGTCTCCTAACTTAAAAAGACATGCAAATTTTAGCCAAATTGTGCGCATACTTGACTTAAATCGCAGATAGTCCGTGTGATATAAATTAATAGATACATTAAAGAATAGAACTAGGTACTAATGGCGTAATTACTAGGCATATCATTTAAGCAATCTGGATCTCGTAACTTGCTGTATACTTTGAAGTTGACAATATTAAGACTCAAAAACCATAGCTTATATAAACACAATAAAAATAATAAATTTTATTACCTATACGTTAATTGTATTAATTCTATCAAACCATTCTGTGAAACATATATCCTGTGCTACGATAATTTCTGGGATATTATCTGGAGAACCATAAAATATAGGTATCTAAAAGTACTTAGATATTAGATGTGTGACTTAGTCCAGCATATTTAAAAACACAAATTGTGTCTACTAGAATAGTAATTACATAGGTAGCCAATAAAACAATATGTTATAGATCATCATCATCATAGCAGCCGTAAAACGTCCACTGCTGGACGGACATAGGCCTCCCCAAGTAAGGGAAATTTGCCTATTATCAGGGCAAAAGTGGTGCCCACCCTCGGCCTTTTGTATATGAGCTACACTGATTCGGATGGATAAACCGCCATCTGTCGGTTCCAGTAAGTAAAGATGCCTTTCGATACTGTTTTAGAGGGAGGTACTATTCTACTAGTCCACCGGTATACATGTGATGTACCTATGTATTTGTATATATGAAAGAATAAACTAATTGATTAACTTTTTTCAGGTAGAGAAGCACTGAGAAATGATTTTTGATAAGTTTGTATGGAACTTATTTTTAAATTATTGAAATGAAATTCAGTACATATAAGAATTCTTTATAGAAAGTCGTGAAAAATGTGTCAAATATCTGGCTATTTTGGTATAAAAGTTCAACAATTAAACGCGGGAAAAAAGTATCATAATTATCAAAATTGTAATGTTGAATTTTAGTAAATTATAGGTACCTACATATTAAATATCGTAAGTTTATAGGAACAGGACATACTTGCAAGAGATCGTGACCATTTAGATTGCGTGACTCCCATTTATCAATCCCTACTACCTATAAAACCTGGTTTGTATTTAACTAATTTACATTTAGATGTAAACAGAGTAGGTACATTACAAGTTACATGGAATAAGGCATTGTGGCAGTAAATATGTACATAAACCCACAAACTTAGTGCTTTATGTAATACGATTTAACATTCAACAGTTGGTAATATCAAGTTATTTAATGTATTATTATTATAAAACACTTTACTCGGAAAATTTCTTAAGTAATGTAATTTTTTGCAACAACATGAAAACAAAATAGCTTGTTGTTTTATAGCACAGGTTTAATGACGCCAGGACTAGTAGGTACCTCGCTCTCACCTACTTCTACTGCCAAATAGCAATGTTCGGCAGTGAAATTACTGGGTAAAGTGACACGGTGTCTTTAGTTCACAGGGACACGCTAGTGATTTGTGATTTGCTGACCTAATTGTATAAAAAAAGGCAAATTTTGATATGCTCCTACTTGGAAAGTATTGACATTGCTACAATTTTTTGTTGATATACTACAACAATGTCTAACACTTGCAGCCTGCCGTCGAGAAATTTATCATCAGAGGAAGCATATTATGCCATTGCTAACACGACGAAGTGTGGACTTACTGGTATACTGTATATCATTTCAACTCGTATCCGGAGAAGGAAACTTCACTGAATTCGGACACTCTTGTAGTACCTATCTAAAGAAATATACTATCATGATTCAGCGCTGCCATTTGAGTGAAACTAGTCTGATTAAACTGGTCTGAGATTAGCTGGTTTATAGGTTCATTAATATTGTGAAGTATCGCTCTAATTCGACCACAATACGCAACCCCGCATCGTAATCCACGTCTGATTCACCATCAAAATCCCACGCCAACAAATCCCAGCATTACGTACAAAATTACAAGCATGTACAACAAACCCGGCACATCCTATAATGGGAGTGGGAGCGTGACCGCAGATCGTGACCGGCGCGTGCGTGCGCGGTGGCTATCTTATTTATTTATATTTCTGCGCCCGCGCGCTATGTAATGTGGGATGATTGCCGCAATCAAGCCGCTGAGCATTCGAGCATTTTTCTATATGTTTGATTGCGGCTTGCACCAATTGGTCAGTGCAATGCTCGCTGGGTAAGCTTAATTTTATCTAATCAAGACAGATTTATCACGTCTGCTGTAGAAAGTCCACTGTTAGTCACTCCTCAATAAATGAGGACTGGACAGGTGTGGTGACAATCGCAGAGCGTAGCTTTGGGTTGCTGCGGCCATTGTTGCACGTGAACTGCACCGTTTCGGATGGATACCGCTAACTGTCTATACCAGCACCTCAGTCACTTCTTACTCCTGGTACAGAGGAACTTCCCTCCGCCGGCACTCAACAGCATGATAAAATTAGTTATGTAGAATTTTATTGCCGCAATCAAGGATTGAGACACAGCATATTAGATGTAAAATGTCTGTTTAGCGCTTATTTCAATACTCAATGCTAACTATGAATTCAATGTGTGAAATTCATGCAAGACGACAAGACTTTTGCCGTTAAAATGTATGAACCTTTTAAAAGGCTTAGGATTACCTTTAATACAGTGTTTAAACTAAGCATACTAAAATACAGAAAATAATGTGCAAACATATTTATTAACACAAAAAAACATTAATGACACAAGATTCCTAAATTACTATCGATGTAGTCACATTCTTTAGTGTAAATTGACTGCCGCTAATGTAGATATTGGTTTAGTGCACAAAGCACATAAAACCGAGGACAGCAATAAAAAACACCATATCTCACATACATACATACATTACACTACAATAAGAATTCAAATAATGACACTTAAATAACTAAATACGATGTTCGATTCAAAACAATGCGGCATTCCGCCGAGCAAATTGACTGCGACTAATCCGCACAAAAACGGAACGATTTGCGAGTAAACAAAACGAACGACGCGAACAAGTTGTCACATAATAACGTACTTGGTTGTAACGATCGGGGATGTGCGCGACAATGTTGCGGGACGTCCCGTGCGCGGAACATGTGGAAATTTTAAATAGATCAATCCAAATTAACATATTTCAAATTACTAGATAATGTGATAAATGTTTTCACGACCACACGGTTGGTAACGCGCTAGTAGTATCCTTGTGATATTAAGATCATATATAGGCTGCAGTGACTCTTACTATCACGTGGACAGTAGGCTTGTTTGTCGACCTAGTCTAAAAAATCATCCGCCTGTGCACGGTTACGCACATTTGATAACATGATTAATGTGAGCAATGATGTCATCCACACACTAATAATTATAATGCGAAAGTAAAAGACTATGACATTTTCCAGGCCTTACCGGTAAAATTGAATTTAATGATTTTTTCCTCGCGAATTAGTAAAACCCTAGGGAACGGCTACCTTCATTAGGCTACTTTTTACATATCCCTGAAGGACCCCGCATAAAAGATAGTCGTGGAGATAGAAAACTAGTGTTTTCATATTGTTACACTCAAATACCTAGAACATCCACTTTAAAATCCTACGTTAGTTATAAATGTTTGTCCGCATATAACAATAATAAAAATAAACAAGCGTCGATAGCATAACGCAAACACGGAGGACAGATTTCAAAATGCTGTCCCAATCTTTTCCCCTGTCCCAATAAAACACGACAAGCACCACTATACAACTGTGAGCATGTAAAATCGCACAATGAGAGGTGGCAAGAAGCTGGCGCGCGTCAGACACGCAGCGGCGCGAATTGACGCCGGCGACGTCTGAGCGTCATTGCTGCCAAGAACTCTTTACTCTTCTAGTACGGGTACAGCTTTTTGGTTAATATGTTTTATGACATCCAGTAATTTTGTTATTTCATGTATAAGTCGTACCTCTGAAAGACTATATTAAAAAAATATTAGAAGGTATATATTAGACTACAAAGATAAACTAACGCTCCTTATGTCTGAAAGATGTATCCAGGAAAAGTTACAATTAAACAGGTAGCACGTTAAATGAATTCAAGAGAATACAGATAAACTATTTTTCAAAAAATAATCTAAAAATCTTTATTGGACACCAAAAACATAAAACAGCAAACATAATAAAATATAACAGTACAATAATCTGCCGTATAGAGCAATTAATTAACCAAAATAATTAATACATATTATCAATTACAATTAATGATTAAGTTAAATACGTTAGATAAAAAATTTGCCCTGTAGCAACTAGCAACAGGTCAAATTTTAAATTATGAGTGTATAATACAGATAGACTTAGGTTACGATCCAATGACAGTTCCAAAGGAAGAAGAAATAAGAATCACAATCTTGCTGTCAAGAGGAAGTCAATGGACACAAGTATATATAAAACATTGCCACCTACTGAACAGTAGACACAATACACAAAGCCATTCAACTGAACGCGATGTAATTAAAAGGGCCGAGTCAAACACGATCAATCTCGACTCCATCTCCTCACATAAAGTCAAAATAATAGATGGCCACTCTAATGTCACTTTTTTTCTCAGCGCCGGCCGACGTACACGACGAAATTGACAGGTCATCAGCGACGACGAAGCCGCAGTGACGGGGCTCTTTCTCCTCACCCACGGAGAAACGCAAAACACGTCCCAAGCCCCACGCAAATACAATCCTTAATCAGTAGCAACAAGAGGCCATAATAGCGTGAAATAACCACGCGTATAAGACCTTTGTTCGCAAACAACAGTGCCTCCCGTTCGGTTCTTTTTTCCAAAGATAATCTTCGGCGGCCGAGGCGTGAAGGCCGACTGCCACACAACATGGCGTCGACAGGTTTCTTCCCGCTTTTTTACTTCTTTGTTCCTTTCCATTATTGTCTATGGACGTTTCGTTCCCGCCGTTCGATTTTTGAATAAAGACTTTTTTGTTTTTATTTCGCATTATTAATATTGCCGCGGCGGTTTTATTGTTGTTTCTATTTATTTACATGGTGTATAAAAAGGCAGATAAGATTTCAAGATCACGTTGGGAAAGGCAATGATGGAGCAGTTTAGACGGCTGTTAATCTTACTAGGAAGAGAATTCGTGTTAATGTTACCAATATAAAGGTAGGTAATAAAAGTTAGATGTTTTAGGCATTAAGTCGAAGCTGACATTTCCGAGAAATGAATGATTTAGTACGACGTAAAATTTAGAAAACTATAAAGTTGGTGCTCGTTTCGGTAGCTCGCCATCGGTTTAACGGGTATCCGATAACCCATTATTTGAATCGATGCAGCGAGCTGCTTTAGACGACTCACTTAAAAAAATAAAATTGCAAAATTTTTGTTCCGTGAAATGACGACTGTACATATTATACAGGTGTACTTATTTATATTAGAAACGGTGTACTTGTTATTAAAGCCGTCATAGATGGTTGTAAAACTTCAAAAATGTTTATCTCTTTACAAACTTTTTATTTGCTAATGCTATAATCTAAAAAGAACTAACTTATTTCCGGTCAACAGGTTTAGCCGGAAAACTATCCGCTCTGTTTGATCTATCGATCACCAGTTGAGAATTGAACGGGATCGAACTCGTAAACTCTATGGTCGCTTCATTAAGAACTTGCCTCATCTAGTGATGTAACATTTCGATGCTTAGAATCCGTTCTTACGAAGGAATTGGTAATAAATATTAATTACACTATATTAATTACACTATATATATTTCTATCAAATACTGGGTTTTAAAGAAATGTATTTTCTATATTTAATGTCACGCTATATTAGATCAAATGTCTATTTTAATTCATAGAAACATCCAGAAATTGTAAAATTTTGGAAATAATATATCGAGGAACATTTTAATAGTTGCTTGTCTTTGATGTATAGATATCGTTACTATTTCTTTCGTGATCTCTCCGTAGATATTTAATATGAGTATAAACATTTGCCATGGAAGTTAGATTTTATGGCAAATAAATTTATTTGGCTACTGGCTATAAACAAAACAATCGCATAATCGATTGTTTCTGCGTCGATCAGAATCGCGTCACTCTTGACTTAAGTTACGGTATACGAGAAAATCGAGAATTCAAATCGCATATAAAATTATTCCACTTTAAACCTTATCATGTGCAAAGTAGGGCCTTATTTTAAATGTCAACATTATAATACGTACGATGTTTACATTATAAGTGATCCAATTAAGTTTTGCGATAAAAAAACTGAGCGCAAATCAGCTCTAACTGGACGGCAGAAGGTTGTGTTTCGCGTGGAGAGTGGTTAAGGAAGCGGGGTGAAATGAGGCGTTTCGGGTTCGATTCCCGATTCAGGCTATTAAAGTGTTAAGGTTGAATAATGCCAGGGTTGGTGTTTGCATGTGTTTTGTATGAATGGGCCGTTTTAACCGAACAGAGTCGAGTGAGTGTCAAATGTCATTCACTGTTGTTATGATTCTGAGAAATTGATTTAAAGCTTTTTGAATGCTTCGATTCTTTTCAAATGAGCATTGACCTTAGAGACCATAAAACTGACGTGTTTGGGACTCCAACTGGGACTGTTCTTTAATCTGACACATTACTAATATAAAGTAAGAAAAGATATAATAAAGATAATATAATATAAAATTAGATAAATAAAGATAATATAAAAAGAAAGATATAATTGAATATAAAATTATTTTATATTAAATATTTTAGGAAAATAACAACTACGCTTTAAAATACATACATACACACTAACCATGAAGCAAGAAAACTAGATCATTATCTCTCACACTCATATTGGGACTAATTTTACACTGCACTATCGAAAAAGAACTTTGTATATTAAACCAAAAACACATATTTGCTTAACAGAAAACTAGCAACGAGATGCAGACACCTTTGGAGTCGCGCTCATTACAACGAGCTATAATAAACGATTGATCAATAAATAACCCTCGCATTGGTCCTTTAACGCGGTTGACGCAGGGGGCCCAATTATCCCCAGGTCCCCCGTAGGGCCAGGCCTTTGGGCTCGCCGGCCTGCGGCCTTAGGCCTGCCTATGCGGGTTTAATCAGCAATACACCGGCGGTTTTGGGTTAAAGGTGACTCGTGTTTTTGGGTATTGATGAGGTTCAATTTATTGATAGTTTCTAAAGAATCGGTAACTAACTTGAGAATTTTTTAGTATTATTTCGATAGTTTAATAATGTTAAATTCGGAAGCTGTTAAGGCTTTTTTATATTAATTATATTGGCAGGGCATTTATATCAATACCATAAATAAAAAAAAACATAAAATAAACACTATGAGTACTATTCACTAAAAATAAATATAAAAGTATATACATAATAACAATTATAAAATTCTAAAAATATCATTGGGGTGGTAAGTATGCAGTTGTACATCGAATCTGCCCTAATAAAAACAAGTTCTAAACTTAAGCTGTCACAATTCTTAAATAAAACCAATCAAAATAACTCATTTCCTTCTATTAAACCAACTTACTTTACGGGATATCGCAAAACCTACCTAAGTACCTAGAGTCCGCAAAAAAGGTCCAGAGAGTTATTTCGCTTACCCAAGTTCAGAAATTGTCATCGCGTTCCTTGGAAACCTCTCCGGGTGAGAGGGGAAGTGGATCGCTGGGGGAGATAAGGAAATAATATTGCCTTGCCTTCCAAGAGGACCTTGCCGACTAGTTGTTATATAAATGGCATAGGTAGTTCACATCTGTTATTGATTAAGTTTCCAGTTATGGTCAGCATCAGAAATAGAAATAATTGTTTTACTATGGTAGGACGACCACTGAACACAGGCCTTCCCAATAGATTTCCACAAAGATCGATTGTATGAGTTTGCTTTAGTAATATCGTCTGTATACTTTTCGGTGGACGTACGGTGGGCAACACATCAACCTACCTAATTCTGTCGAATTTTTACAGTCAATTTTGAGCTCAATGCCTCGCTTTTATAAATTAATATCGATTGCAAAGTTTCGACATATTTGGTTTGGTTGATTTGTTGTTGTGTTCAGCTTCACAGCTTCTTCTGCTAATATAGCGGTGTGTTATGTGCCCTGTCCACTTACATTTAAGCTTAATTATTCGATATGTCAAATTTATCATTACATATTACTTATCATACTTTGGATCACCTCATACTTGATTCGCTCACCTGAAGTGATTCTTAGCATTAGTATTATATTATGAAATGACTTAAAACTTACAGAACGTGATTTGTTAGTGAAGTTTAGCTACTTTATTCTAACAAACGACTCTCCAATAAATAATACATATTTTTTATATAAATTTATTCAAACGTGTCCTTACAGTCGAACACAAGACGTATTTAGGGTAACCTCGATGCGGCTACGCCAATAAAGGTATAATAAAAATGTTTGTGCTCAAGTTTCCTACTCCTGTTTAGTTACTTTAATAATACCTAATATACAGCTCTTAAAAAATAAATCGATTCAAACAATGCAGTCGAGTAAGATCCGGAATCGAGTTGAAATATCAATACTGTACCTAATCATGAGTAGTATCGTGGCGAAGTAATAAAAATATTTTTTTTCCCTATTTAGAACAAATCCTATTAGAAGCTTACGATAGCCTATTCTTCGTTTCGGACATAGTATGCCCGACAATATCTATTGTACGTAATAATTGCAAAGCCAAAACATAAAATAACAACAAAAGGTAGCATAAAATATGAAACTACGAGATATATAAAAAAAATCGTGTAAACATGGACATCCATCCGTTTTATATATTGTTAGAAAACTTCACTATCAACAAATGCACTGGATTGTAAAACTCAAGGCGTTGAGAACGTTGCTAGCTCCCAACTCGACAGAAGTCATAAAAAAAAACGTAAAAATAAATACTTATACAATATTATATAAATTGACTTCCATGATCCAAAAAGTAACGAAACCTTTTTTCATTTAACTCTCTATTGAGGTCGAATCAATTAATGGATAAATTCAAATTTAGAATTAGCTATTTGAAATCATTAGATTTACATATTGTTCAACGTTATATTTAATTATTAGCACATGTTTATTATTCACAACAATTACGCGACAGAAATCAGTCTACTATTAAGGCGTCGCTTATAATTTTACTATGCTTGTATGTTTAAAGAGGAATTTTAATTATAACAAGGATATATAGCGGCGAGAAACCAGTTCGAATTCACCGACTTTGCTGTGTCTATGAAAATTTACTGTGGCATTATTATAAATATCATCCGTTTTATTATAATATGAAAAGCAACCTGAGATGATATGAAAGTATATTGTAAATAAGATAAAATTTTATATGTTTAATTGTATTGCCTTCGTAGATGCAATGCTAATTAAGATACTGGTAAAGTAATGAAGAGCAAATAAAATGTAGGTATCAATAGTCTAAAGGCCATGTTGGTGGTGCCGTTGACGAGTCGCTGAAGGAGTTTTAGTTCTATTCCATTCCAGGTGACAAAGTCGACTTGAAAACTTTTCAAGAAACTGGTTTTGATGCTTTTTAGCAATTGGTGTTAATTATGAAATGCTGGGTCACTTCACTGTGAGGTGCAAAGTTATAACCTTGAAGTGTGAATCCATCTTAAGATGTGAACCATGCCATACCGTGAGCTGTCGGCAGAGAATAGTACCTTCACCTCTACCAACCAGGTATCGTAAGAGGCGATTGATGTACCGAAACTGACGGATGGCAGCATATCAGCAAAAAAAAAATAGCGTAGCTCAAATGCAACAGGATGGGAATGGACAACAGCATACCTGTCGAAAAGTTACGCACACTCGAATTTATGTGAAATTCCCTTTTTATTGGGGAGGTGTTTGTCCGGCAGTGGACTTCATATGGCTACGATGACGGATATGAGACTAAATAAATGATTTTCATAAATGTAGACAAAATATCAGTACAAAACAACAAGGTTTATTATTTTTACATGACCGGAAAATGAAGCCAATCCTTCTTACAATGTTTCACTGTATAACATTTGCGGTCCAAGTGGTCATACACTGCGCGAACCAGAAACGCAAACACCGGTCGTGCGTCGATTTCACGCCATTTACCCGCGAACAATGTGCACGTGAAAACCTTATTTTTATGCACTATAGTGAACATTACCGATGTAGGCAAATACCAGGGCAAAAATGTGTCCACAAATTTGACTTATTTTATGAATAACCTAAAATATTAAGTCTATACATTTTATTCATAGCTGGCTGTGACCGCGGTTTCAGTTGCTTCAATCTAAGGCATAATCTAGCCTTAGTTTTTCATTGTGTATCTTTAAAATCGATGCAGATCCGATTGAAGTTTACCTCAAACAGATAGGCAGACAAAAAAATTTAAAAGTTTATTTTGATGTTACAAACAGACACTTGGATTTTATTTAAGTTACTACTTGAGGTATGCATATATAAATATACTATTGTATATTACTACTAACTATAATATAATACTAACTATTGCCATCAGTTGCATTTTCAAATGAAAGAATTGGACATCCTTTAGTTGAATGTTTTTTGATAAGTAGAACTTGAAAGAAAAAGAAAAGTACTAACAAATAAAGTGCACAATGGTATTTCTTGACAAGACAAATCGGTTAAGACAATTCTAGTCAACGTTAAAACTATGAGCTTTTCTATATTACAATGTTAAAGTAATATATAACACAAATAAAGCGCCAGAACAGCCCATAGATGCTCGTAATATCACAAGGGTATCACCAGCACGTTGCCAATCTTGTGACTTGAAGAATTTATACCACATTACCCAGTTATTTCTCGGTCTCTCTCACCATTCAAACCGGAACACAGCAATGCGAATATTGCCGTTTAGCAATAGAAATAGGTGAGAGTGAAGTGCCAATGCACGACCCTTGTATGAGGTTTACCTCATGTAATATGAGGCCTGCCTCACCCTTAACATAAAAACACGGCAATGCGAACTGTGGCGGTATAAGCAGTTAACTATAAATATATGTTTATTGTCGCTTGTATAGCAACACTTCAATCACAGATCTTTTTAACTTATATGTTAATAATTAGTTTTAGGTGAAGATGCCAAAAGCTGTTAAAGGCTGTTTTTAAAATTAATGCGAAGGAACTCAACGCAAAATCTCATGTACCTCAATACAGTAGCGTTTCGTTAGTAAATCAGACCGCCAATTTCTCGTATGAGCACCCAGTATTGCCACTCGTAAATAATCTTGATGCTTTTTATCATCCTCATACATCTATGATAGTTGAAATAATTGCACCTTTTCGATGTGAAGTGGGTTTACTTCCTTTCATTTTCTCTACGGCCACCGACAGGAAACATTATTTCTGATAGCCATAAACACAATTACCTCAGCGGTTTGACAACTAACAATTACCAATAAAACCCTCCGAAAAGCCAAACCGACCAAATTACGCTAAACATCAACTTAACCCCCAAAACGTCACCGACAATTACAGCTAATAAATAATAATTTCGATAATGAGCGTATACAAAAAGTTTTCGGTAAAGCCAGTTTAGGATGAGCTGCGATCGTAGAGTATCATGTTTCGAACCTTCCAAATGTCAGGTCAGGGATAATTGGGCGTTTTTTAAACGCCGCGCACGTCTCATAATGGCGATCGGCAACAATCGCGCGGCACTACGATTATGACGATTACTGTCGATAACTTGTATCGATACCGGCTATTTGGTTAGTCGCTCGATTACCGATAATTTGCCTTCGGGGTACGCTCCTGACGTTGTAAATCGTTGACCGATTAGTGTTTTTATTGTCTTTATTTCTTGGTACGTGATCGTCTGGCTTTTTCGTATTTACTGTTTTTCTAAATACAGCAAAACATTTTTACACGAATACATGAAGAACACTTCATACAAAAGTCGTCTGTATCTTTAAGTCACAAGGTTCGCATCGCGCTAGTGACCTAGTCTTAGCCTATAGGTTGCGGTATTGCTTAGGCGGCCTATATGCTTGCTTGTTGACCTGAGCAAATAAAAAAAAAAATTATAAGTAAAGTACGTATGTCCGCCTATTTATTTCGCTTTCACGGCTAAATTTTATGAAATTTGGTTATGAATGTAAGAAAATTCCTGCGAGACGGGATATGTAATGAAGTCAACGCAGACGAAGGCACGGATAGAAAGCTTGTTCACTGTATATAGGATGTACATTTTGAGCTGGTTGGTCGAGAGATATTGCAGTGGAAACCTTTTACTCATAAGAGTTCCTACGTTCGTACGTACGTAATAGCAAACACTAAAATAAACGATAAATTCAAGACTCGCCGCTGAAAGCATTAAAACTTAATTGTAAAAGGAGTAAAATTCTAGCAAATATTTATGAAACGGCCATGCAATAATGAGACGTAGCTCGCACAACCAATATCAATCAACACGACAAAAGATAATGAAAATAATCATTAAATACACGCACAAAAATTTCGACATTAAAATCTTCAATTATTTTTTATACAGAGCAAATGAAAAAATCACAATCTAAGCCAGCATGAAAAAAACAACGTAACGGTATTGAAATATTACAAAAAGCCAATAAATCTCTCAACGACATATCATTTTCAGCTCAATTCATGGCTTTGAGTGGAGAACGTAATTTTCGCGTAGATATTATCGAATGGACAGCTAAACACGAACCGTTATGGTGCATCTCAACATGTTTTACTACCTATAATTCTATTCCACAAGTCCATATAAAATAGAAACTCGGGACTCGCAAGCTTTCAAAAACGCAACATTAAAACATCATAAAACTCAAACAGAAATGTTTACTGCGCCCGTTTTACGAGCACGCTACCTATCGATCGTTTTTAACGATAAATAAAAATTAATGGACGGCCATAGGACAGAATATCGGTGGCTGCGAGGTGAGAACCAATAACTGGACGAAACGAACGGCTTATATTGAGTACTGCAAGCCGCGAGCGATGTAAGGGTTAAGCTTTTTAACTGCCTAAAAATAGTAAGTCTTGCTACGATTAAAAAAAAATCCAGTTGAAAAAACGTAAACGTGCGTAAAGGTGACGCGTGAGATCTTTTACGCGTCACCTTTACGCACGTTCAGTGAGTCTTTTCATATAACATATAGCATGGTTATTTATATAATCAAAAGATGTAATAAGACATATTGACGTGATTATGATGTACTTACGTCTTGACACCTTTGTTATTTATTTTATTATTTATTATATTTTTTATGTTTTAATACATTTGATTATTTGATAGATATATCAAATGCTCTTAATAAATAAGTACCGAAGTCTAATATACTCTGAAAGTCTAACATCTATCTTGCTAAAGAAATAAATCGTATCAACCCGTCATTAAAACAAAACCTGCGCCTAAACTCCTTCAAAATATCTCATAATAAACCCAAATTCAATCAATCGTTTTAATCAAATCCATTTTTAGACATCTTCCCACCCTTGTCCCGGTTTATTAGCACCATCATTCCGTCGGATGCAGAACCTCGCGTAATGGCTGTACCCTCCCCTCTCTACAGCTACCGAAAGGGGTGGGGGGGGGGCGAGAGACGAAATGGAATTCTATCCGTCTCTTCCATTCCACACCACTACGCTTTATATATCTACAACGGGTTTCAAGGAGCCCTTAACACCAAGCGGTAAAGTTCATTTTTAAATGATGAATTGTAACAAGTTTTGTTTACGTCTGAGTATTCCGCAATTTGTATTTTTTTTGCCCGAGACACTCGCGAAGTTTGTAAATACTTTTACTAGATACACTTTTTTGTTCAAAATAAAAACGGGAAAATTAAAAAAAAAACAAATTTGTTCCTTTTATATTGTATACTAAGAAAAACGTAGTAGAATAACGTCATTTCTGAACAGCAATACCGATAGATCTATCAGTCTTCAAGTACCAGTCTAACAGAATGACTACGTAGGCGTACATTACAGCTTCGTATCTATCAGACTCACATAGATCTAAGCTGAAAACATAAATATCAAGGGCTAACCTCCTACGAACTTATACTTCATTGGATTAATTCTATATCAGCTTTGACATTTGTTTGACAACACAACCAATGAGTTTCCTACGAAGCATTAAAGGAATGTAAAATAGTAGCATTTACAAACGTTAACGTAACGTCATCTGTTATGGTTTTTTGGTACGAACTACAAAATAAATGTAAATTATTTGCGATCTTTTAAAAAATTTCTAAACAAATCAAAAATACAAATTAAATATGCCTCAAGTACCAGGCTCTCATAAACGCGGAGGCGGTAAAGCGTGCCCCCAACAAAAACAGATCAAGCCCTATCACTCTAGACAAACAGCCCGCAGCGTAGACGTAGCTGGGTAGGGCGAGCCTATCGAACAGGGTGGGGTTATAAATACAAGTTTAAAATGGAATAGCTTGGAGGAAGTTGCATTGAAGTAATGCTGATATTTGGATTGAACAATTTGTACCGGACTCGAAATGAGGTTTGATACTGCCGGGACTGGGTGGTGAGTCAACATAGGGTCAGAGAGAAAAAAAATGTACCGTCTGTACGGCAAAGTTGATATTTCAACTTGTTTAAGAACAACACCAGTGTGTGAATTTAATCAGATAAAAAATTAAACAAAGAATTTTCTGGAATAAAGGCACATTTATTTTATTTTAATTTAACTTCAGGCACTCATATTAATTATTTCGATATTAAACTTTTTGTTAAAAACGATACGTCCAAATTTGAAATATATTTGTTTATTATTAAATTATTATAATCACATTTACCTTTGGAAAACATAGGCATCCCTAAGAAAAGAGGAATTTGCCCATAATTGCCGTACTAGGTAAAGCGTGCTGGCAATTGCAGAGCGCAGCTTTCGCGTCGGGGATGCTGCTGTCCATCCCGCCCTGTGCATTTGAGCCACCTGTTTCAGATAGATATACCGCCATCTGTCATATCCGACACCTCAATCGCCTCTTATAACACCTGGGTTAGGGGTAGTTACATTGCTACTCTGATGGTACCTCACGTCACTCATATTGTAGAATAAATCTTCACCTCAATGATAGACTGCGATGTATGAATTTGTATTAAGGCATTAGAAGATAAGAAAATGTAATTTTCATTCAACCAGAATAGATAATAATAAATGTCAGTATAAAACTTATTTAAATCTCAGCATAAATCTAGATAGACATTTCCCTCTTCCGCCAAAAAATAAATTGCGGATTCATCTCCACGTCTCAACCCTACGCGTGGCGCGTGCATTTGATTGATAAGCGTTATCGGCAACGCGCAGGGGTCTGCAGGACCCCTCCCTGCCTTTCAGATACCAGTTGGAGCAACGCTGCGAAAACGGATTCGGGACGTTATCAACAAGGGTCGGTATAATATTTCTACGCTAGCCCAAATATTATAACGAGGGCTTGGTGGCAGAGGACCGCTTTAAATTGTGTTAGATACGTACGCTATGAGTTATACGTTGTCGCAAATGTTCTCGACGTCTTCTCAGAAATCTTAAATATTTTATACATCTGAATTAATTTCAAATTGCATTCCTTCGTGAACAAACGAACTAATAAAATATTAAATACCATATAAATAAATAGATAAACTGAAAACAATAAAAATACATGAGGTAGACCTTACACAAAAATCAACGACATTGGTATCATACTCCCATCTATTTCTACCGCCAAATAGCAGTGTTCACTTTGCTGTATTCCGCCTCCCTGCCTCTCTCTCCCAACCTCTTTCTAGGTAATGTGACATAATTATCTTCAAGTCACAAGGTTGGCAACGCGTTAGTGATATCACTGTGATATTACGAGCGTCTATAGGCTTACTAATCTTAATTACTATCACGCGAACTGTATGCTTAATGTCGCCCTGGTGTACTAAAAAAAGAGAAAATAACCCAATATGTGTTGTGCCGGTTAGAATATTTAACCAGTGCAAAACTAAATCACAATTTATCCACAAGATTTTAGTGGAAAGTATTTCCCACGAGAAAATCCATATCGATCCAGTAGTATTATAATATTTTAAGATCGTACGCAGATAAAATATGATGGTAACGCAATGGTTGCAATCTCGTATTAGCTTGGTAAGCTTCTTAACCCAGCGCCGGGGCTTGTGGAGACCCTCGGGTTTAGTGCATCTAGTGGAAACAATGCGTTGTTTGCTGTATCCGTATCATTTCGTTCACTGAGCTTTAGGGGGAGATATCTAAACTTTTACCGGAGAATATGACGGGATTGTTTTTGTGATCGATTTAGAGAAACTATTTCAATAATTTGACGAGCCCGGTGGCGCAGATGGAAGCAAACCTAGAGCAAATACTTTTGTGGTTAAATATTCATCACAAAAGTGTATCATTATATTTGTTCTGTGTCTGGTTATTATTTATAATCAAGTAATTTATTTGTAATTCCTCTATTCTGTCTGATCCCCACAACACAAGTGCTTTAAACCATTTATCTCGGAGTCAGGTCAATGTACGAGATATATTATGATTTTATTTGTTAGTAATAAATAAACAATAAATTCATTAAATATTCACTATGCGAATTATTTTCGTGCTTAGAATTTCATTTTCGTGTTAAAATTGTCTTCGAGACCTTTTTTAAAGGTTTCTGCTCGGGTCAGGTCGCTGCTTCATCTACCCCTTTTTTACTGCTAAAAACTATTGTTAAATAGTATAGACTATAGTGACATTATATCTTCAGGTCAAAAGTGGCCATGCACGAGTGATATCTATGAGATGACTCAAGAGTTAATAGTTCAATGGCGTTTACCATCACATGGACTGTTTACTTGTTTATCGACTTGTCAAGTTATTTACCAAATTTAAGAACAAATGTTTATGAAATGATGCTTAAAACAAAGCAAGATTGGGGCAGGCACAGACTCTGGACCTCCACTTGCTACGATCTTGGATTACCTCTCTGGCTTCTATTACTCGCATTAGTCCTTTCTGACTTAGAACTTCTGTAATACCTCTTCTACCTGGTTATGGTAAAATCGCCTAGGTCGCCTTATACCAACTCTTCCATTCACTTCAGCTTAATATATTTGTGTAGCCATACTGCTTTCATCCATCCTTTCTACATGTCCAAACCATCTCAACATTCCTTTCTCTATTGTTGTCACAAGATCATCTTTTACACGACTTTGATCGTATAGTATATTTCTACAGTTTATCAAACACACAGTCAAGCCCTCGGCCAATTCACGATACATTATACTGCGGTCGATTGGTCGGTGCGTGCTCTAATATTTGCTAGAGTTATTTCGCTCTAACAATGTATAAACACAATTACGACGAACAAACACGACCGGAGCCGGAGGCACGCACATGTTGCGCAAACTGGACCCGCCGGCAGTGTTTTTGTTTTTTCGAAAAATTTATGGAGTATGAAATACCCCCTTTTTTAAATATTGCAATTGTATTAATAGCTTTTTGTGGATGCTTTGGTATTTTCACAGAGTATATTAAAGTGACTTATAGGGTATGGTTAGTTTCCTACGCTCGACACACTACATTCTCGAACCGTGTGAATATTTATCGTCTATGTATCCACATCATCTATACTATATAAATGAATTTGAGTAAAACAAATACACATGTACACTAGTAGATACCGAAAGTCTCCAACAATCTGGATTTGATTACCTGATATTTATCCCCACGGAAAAAATATTTGTACACAAATATATTACGATTGTAACTATACATCTTGACAGTTTTTAGTCGTTTTACAGCCAATTAAAATGAAAAAAGTATTGACACCATATAAGACCAATATCTAAGCTCATTACTTCCGCTTCATACACCCGTATCATTGCCATAGCAAAAATAAAAGTGACATCGCAAAAACGAACCATAAACATGAACACCGAAGAAGTTATACAATAACAACCTCGATTGTTAAGCTATTAGCTCACGGCGACATAAAAAATATACAGACACATGTAGACGCACAAAACCGCTTGTAAAGCTGTTTATCTCTTTAATGATATTCAAAGCCGTAAAAGATACAGTAGCGCAAACAGAATACATTAACATTGGGTTCGTGTCAACCTACTAAAACTAGTCATACCGGAACTTAATACTCAGTGACATATAAGACCTGGTTCTGCTTGTCTTGTGCCTGTGTTGAGTAAAGATTGCGTTTAACTTCGATTCTACAGAGTTTTCTTGTCTTTATAACGTTTTGATAGACTTTACTTTGCAATTATCTTTGAAACGTTGTATGCAAACTAGAATTAAAATTTTGTAAATGACATTTCTGCGTAGAATAAGTGCACCAGTTTAAGAATATACATATACGTATACATAGAACTAACGATTTAGGCTGTGCATTGAACAAGCCAGTCACTATTGCATAAGTATAATACTTAAACAAAACCTATGCTATAAATATAAGAATGGTATATCTATTACTTGTCCAAGATTGTAATGACTTTAAAATTGCTAGGTTTATTAAGTAGACGTGGAACAAAGAACAAATCATTTAAACAGTATTCCATTTTCATTGGCGTTATGTCAAAACAATAAAGTTATGTGTAGTTTAAAGTCAATTAAGTAAAATAACCACGCCCACTTTTCTTTCTCAAGTTTCTCAAAGAAGGGTGGCGAGGCGTCGACCCCCAATCAAAATATTTGTATTATCTCTATGTACTCCGCTTCCTTCAGCTCACGACTCGACTCTTGCTTACAATCCGTCATTTTTTTCTATATCACGTCAAGGTGTTGCCAGTCACAAAGCGTTGGGTAAAAAAGTAAAAAAGGCTGTCTATGCCACTACCGCGTGGAGACGTGGCTAATGTGTAATGCGGTTGGCCTTTTTGTTTCTTTTTTTATTCGGTCTGCTACGGTTCGTATTGATCGAAAAATCGGATTTCAAAATGGGTGCTCCGAGTTTTATTGTTGGTCCGATACGTTCTTAAACAATAAAAACGCATTTTAAACTGAGAATGCAATTCTCACATGTCACGTTCCGAGATTGAAGGCGACTTTAGAAAAGTAATTATTCGGTTTCGATTGGGTGCGAGGTGCGGGCAATAAAAGATCTCATTTATTTTTTCATATAGCAACATTGCATTGTGTACGTGATAGCGTGTGTCGATGTTTGATTGGAGTTACGTAAATAATGTTTGTGGACAAGAATAGTGTAATTTCAAAGTAATCTATTTGTGCTTTTATTTTAGCGGCATTGACCTATAGAGTATAGACTGACAAACGTCGTGGAATTGCCTTTCTAAAAAATAGTGCATGCAATTAGTTCTTTATCTGTATTGCACCTTCATATTCTTGCCAAATAAACTATATGGTGTCTCCTAGCATGATTCATTATGTAGACAGGAAACGGTTAGTCGTCATCCTGCATTGTATATTATACGAGACTTCAATAAATGCAAAGACAGAATAGTTTGAATAGGCAAAGTTTATCATATAAAATATTATTTATCATGTAGGTAGTAATGAACTGTCATTTAATAATTTTTTATATGAAAAGCTTTAAATGGGAGTTGGTAGAGGTCGCATCTGAGAGCATCATGTGGTTCAATGGCGGATTGACGTTTACATTAATATTATAAAATCTTAAAGGATATAACTGAAGCGGCGATGTAACTGAATTTTAAATGTCGTTTCTTTATATTTTCAGGTAAGATAAATGTGTTAAATAATATTTGTTGTTATATTGTAATAAACGTATTAAATAAATATTACTTTGCATATACTTTATGAGGTATTATGTTATTTACTAGAAAAAGACTGAATTTTCAGAGAAGCGATTCGTAGTTTATTTTGAAAATCTTCGATAATATTCCTTATATGTATGCAGATAATGTGTTAAGAAAGTCAACAAGTTCAAATTCCCGATAAGTGTAGGTACAATATCACAGTAAAATTTTCAAAAACTTACGGTGCGTCGTCGGCGCTTTCCCAGCCAAGTAGTCTTCTTTACAGATGAACTTGTTGTCATCCAGTACGTACAGCTCCTCGCCGGTGGACAGCTGCTTCCTGCACACGAGGCAGGTGAAGCAGTTCAGATGGAAGACCTTCTCGCGCGCTTTGCGGACCAAATCCGAAGGGGATATTCCGTGACCGCAGCCGGAGCATTTTGTACCGTATCGCCTGGGGATAGATAATAAGTTTCAATATAATTTTATTCAAAACAAATATTTGTTTTTTATTTTATAATAAATTCCCACAACATCTCATACATTGACCTGACTCCGAGGTAAGTCGCTTAAAGCACTTGTGTTACGAATGCCAGACAACAGAGGAATCACAAATATACTACTTAAATATATATATTTAGTTTATCCCTTTAGTTTCCTATTAATGAGAAATCAAGGCGCAATTTCTAGGATAAAGAGCAATGTAGGCTTTATTTTTGCGCCCAAGTTTCAGCTGTAACTGAATTTTAAAAGTATGAATGTTATTTGCAATTTCCGCATAAATATAAGCTATTACAAAATTACATATTTCATCCGTTTAGAAGTACCTAACACGTAGGTATATCAACAAAGGTTCGTTAGGTGTACTCATTCAATCATAACCGTAAATAAAAAAATAATGACTATTTTATTTACATTAGTCTAGAAAATAGATAGCAGCAAATTAAAAAAAACAGTTGCAATCAAGAAAAAATATTAGAGAATGGCATAACGGCTCAGCCTAAATATCCTCACCGTTTTCGTACGAATCATCGAAACATCAATCTATCACAAGAACGTTCGTCATAATTAGAATACGCCGCTTTCAACAGCTCAGATTAAAAATCACACGGCCAGTCGATTCGAACCGCTGAGAAACGTATGCAAATGCACGGGTATTAACATTTAAGACTAAGAAAAAATGCTGTCCTATTTAAATGCACAACGTCAGATAATATTTTAGCCCGTTTTTATCTTGTGGAAAATTTAATTATTGCGCGATATTATAATGAAGAAAAGTACACGTTGCCTGTACAAAAACAAAAAATAAATATACTTATAGCTTGTGAGATCCTTGAAGTTACTCAAGGATCTGATATTTAGTTAATAACCTGTAATTTAAAAAATAAAACTTTTTCAAAAGTTAATATTGTGTTATGGTCAGCTGAAGTAGGCACGATAAATAGACATTTTGGCTTGGATATTAAATATATTATTTATTCCTGAAATAGGACTCATATTTTTGGACCGGTCATAGTCTGAGATTAATGCTTAAAAGTTAATTACACCTATCATAATTCCTGCTATAAGCCTGGCGATACCCTAGGGGCCTTCACTAATATTTCTCATAAAAATCGTTTACCGTTGCTTGTAACAAAAATTGCCAGACGAAGGACAATTCTAACGTTTTCTACAATATAACCAATATTGTCTGGTCCAAGTTGTTTCGCACATCAAAAATATTAACAACGCTTAATTATAATAAGAGACATTAATTTTTAAAATGCACTTATTTATTTTTCATTATAATTTAAAAATAAAAATAACTACCTCGCGGCCGTTACTACCTTACTAATGAAGCTTAATGCTGATCACGATCATCGAATTGGGAGGTTTGGAATTATCTCGCTGTTTCAAAACGATCGCCGCCTTTGTAGGTCATTGTCAATCAAGACCGCCGCCGCGCAGCGCAATAGTTATTGAATTACTTCGATTTCTAATTCCCACATTATTTAACTTTAACAGCTGGTAGCCTGATTAACCATTGGTAATAAATCGTTCAAAAATGCTAAACGTGATGAGTGTAAAAGAATGTTCTTAATTTTAAACGGTGGAAAGTTATTATATGAGTAGATCTATATGTGAACCTCTATGCAAGTAGGTAATATTACTGTAGAAAAATGAACTATACATACTTGATGTATGGCTTTTAACGGAGTGATAGACATGCCTTGATTTAAAAAGCGCTTTGAAAAGCGTTGAAACTAAGTATATGCACGTAGCGGTGGCTTTAGGACTTCTAAAATATCTGCGAGTACGAAATATTTATTTACAATAAACAAGTCAATTTACATAAATATCAAAGTGACTTATATTAGCCAGCAATTACCTATATATATAGGAGTCAATTTATTACGAAATGTAGTGATTCATTTCAAAATAACTTTAACGATTCCAAGATATTGTCATCGATTTAACATAAAAACTAATTGTATCTAATAAAATATTACACATTATTACTGCTCTGCAAATAAATACTGCACGCATAAAATGCCTATTATAATATTCATTTGATAATATTACTAGCAATTATATATATTAACACATGACCTTATTTATTGACATAATAATAAATAAAGGTAATTTGTAGTATTATATACTTAAGTTATGTCCATAAAATTAAGCGATCGAAGTCATTCCATAGGTAAGCTAAAATTCCCGTAAAAATAACTTAGCTGAACAAAGTAATGTCATTTAATTTAAACAAAAAAATACTTCATTCCTTCAATGACGTATGAAATTGAAATTTAGAGAACAAGTCGTTAGTTATTTATGGTGAGGTACTTGAAAAATGTACTGTATATACACCGGATCGAGACATTTACAGTATTTTTCAGACGCTAGTCACTTCAATTGATATATGCGTGCAAAGACTTTACAAAATGCAAATATATTCATAAATAATGCTAATAAATGTTATCATTTTTGCATAGAGTGTAATTAGTGATGCATGCATGCCTGAATATTTTCTTATCTTAGTGAAATCTGGTAAAAAGTTGAAAGAAAAACCATGAAAAGAATGTAAAGTAACAACATGAAGTTACTTTCATCAGAAACAAATTTAAAGATTCTACGGCTGTATTATATATATATATATATATATATATTTCTGATTGATTTATGACTTTATTTACAATGTCATAGGGTTAATTTTTTTTTTTTTGAAAAAACTCTAAGTTCCTCTCTTTTAAAATGTGGATCTTCCATCAAAATGGATTCACATTTATCAGAGTAGGGATGAGACAATATAAAAAAAAGTAATAAGTCAAGAAGCACAAGCACCGTTGTATTTTTCCCTCCTTCATTTTTATTCGCACTAAATTATTACTTTTGCTATTAGCATAAATGATGTAGGCTGCATGTATTATATATAAAGAGTTTGTGTGACTGTGGCAAACCGCCAACTGATTTGAAATGTTGCCATGTTGGGTTCACTCGCCTAAAAATATTATTTCTCCTACTCACCACGAAGCTTGGAGGTTTGTGTATTAACTTGATCCAGTTGAAAAACAATATAGAGCAGAACTTTCTATGACACATTATATTTTTATTATACACAGATAAATTTTGTTTCCAACTTATTACATGCGACATATGAAATCCACGTGCGTCTAGACAATTTTCAAAGGACTAAAAGGATAAAAATCTTTTGTTTTATTTTTTCCGGCTTTTATTTATTTTGTTGACTTTCATTTAGGATCAAGTAAATAAAAAGGAAAGAAAGACTGTAGAACCCTTAAAGTTGTCTCTTTACTAAATATCGATGCGGATAACACGAACGTATCTAGTATTCTATAAAATAAATCATAGTACAATTAAAATCTCCTCAGACGGAAAGAAAATCATCCTTAAATAAATCATAGTTTGTATCCTAATAAAAACCGCACATATTTAATTAAAAACAACCGAAGAAGTTAAAGTATTTCTTAATTTCTTTTCATCCGTTTGAATTCTTTATGCGTCGAACGAAACGAGGCTTGTTCCCTCAGGGCACACTCTTTCGGCCGTTTCAAATTGCTTTCAGACAATGCGGGGATGACTTTCGATATTTATGATACATGGACGCAGAAAAATAATGTTATAAAACATATTTCATATAATTTTTTCAAAGATATCCATCGCACCGATCGCCATTGGCAGAGAGTTCATCCTCGTAGCTTCGAGCCTAAATTGTTCCTCTCCTAATATTTATCAGACCACTGCGACAGTTAAGGACAGTTCGTGTATAAGTAAGCGTCACTGCAACCTGTAGACGTCCGTAATATCACGGGGATATAACTAGCGCGTTGCCAACCTTGTAATTTGGAGATATGATGTCGCATTTCGCAGAAATTTCACAAACTGTAGGCTTGATTATTATCGACCTGATCTCAACAACATCATACCAGCCATTGAAAGTCCACTACTGGACATATGTCTCTCCAAGAAAGAAGGTTATTTGCCTATAATTGCCGCGCTGGGCCAGCGTGTTGGCAACCTCAGAGCGGATTCAAGCTATTTATATGCAAAATTAGATTAAAATCAGATTACTAATGTGCTGTCACACGTTCGCGTTTACAGTATTAATATAAATTGAAACATTGCGTTTTGCATTATCATTCAAACTATTTGAAAATGTGCAGCTATACTATATATATAACATTTAAAAACGTGATAGTTAAGTTAATCACGCGTTAAACTAAGTTCTTAAGTACCTACTCGCCCTTTCAGAATAATATCGAAACTTTGTTTGATGAACCACAATTATATTGTTACATTTTCCTCAAAGGAAATACACACACCAAAACGACAATAAAGAACGCAAATAAGCCATCAAAACAATCCTCCTCCGTAAACTAACAAATAATGGCTGACGACAACCGGAAATGACGTCACTCAGACGAATTGTCGGTAGTCATTGAGTGACTTACAAGTGAATTTAGTTGGTTAATTCTTTCCTTTATTCTGTATTTTTGTTTGACTTCTCATATGGCTATTACTTAATGGTTACTATTATTAGTTAACCATAACACGGTATCGACAGAGAAGGTATGTTTAGACTGAAGTACCAGAATCGACATATGGCCAAAATAGTATAGCTTAAACACAACAGGGCAGGGATAGACAGCACACTTTCCGTCCCGAAGCTTTGCAATGTAATTTCGACTACGCCTTCCCAAAGCGGCAACTATAGGCGAAATTCCCCATTTCTTAGGTAGGCCTATGTCCAGCAGTGGACGTAATGATTTGATAACTATCAAGGACTCATAAGAATCGACCAGTTTTAAGCATACTTATAAAAATAGATTTTAATAAAAATAGCGGTGTAAAAAACCCTGAGAAATAATTACAATACGACTTACTCGAGTTAAAATTATAATATTTTTTCTGAAATCTGACAATTTAATTGGAAGAGATATTGAGATATCCCCGCCAAAATCAGATAGTGTGACCAGCAATAAATGTTGATTGATAACTCCATATACATATCAAAATCACCAACTTAATTGTATAAAAAAAGTTGAAACATTAAATACACCGGAAGTCGTAACCGTGAACTGTTTTCCGCCAATGTCTGACCTGCGACAAAATCGTTTATTTTTTTAATATTTAGGCGCCATATAATTTGACAATAACCGCACCGTTTTGAGGCGCAGAGAAAATTACGCTTAATTGGGGGTTCTAAGAGCCTTCTAGCTACGGGTGGCCAGCGGTATTTTTATAAAAAAAATGAATGAGCCATCGCTGAAAACTATACTTAATAACTCCTTAAAATAGCAATATTTTTTTTAAATTTAAGAAAAAAATGTCATGCATGTTTTTGACTGGGAATCATTAAATTATAAATCAGAATAGATGTCTTAATTGCATTGATCCTGCGGAGTATAATATTAGTCCCTAGTCCACGCCGCGTGCTACGCCCGCTTCACAACTTAGAGTAAGATGTCATAGTAGTTATTGCGTATTGTCCCTAGAGAAGCACTTATCGGCGGTTGAAGCGCGGCATCTACGCCCACGCATACCGTGTGCATACCACGCCCGCTCCATAACGCAGAGTAAGAACCTGTCTAATATGTATGTATCTAATGTTAAAGTACAATAGCTTTGTTCCCAGAGTAGCATTTGTCGGCTAGATAAGCTAACCGCGTTTACGTACTCCGTATGCCTGGTCTAGGTCATAGGCCTCCCTAGAAAGGGGGGATTTGTCCACAATTGCCGCGCTGGGCAAGCGTGTTGGCTATCGCAGAGCGTAGCTTTAGTGACGGGGATGCTGCTGCTCATTCTCGCACTGTCCATTTGAGCTACACTGTTTCGGATGCCTATACCGCCATCTGTCGATTCCGGTACGTCAGACGCCTCTTACGACACCTGGTTCAGGGGAGGTACTATTCTACTCTGCCGGTACCCCACGGCACCTGCAGAGCTTGTATATACTATACTAATATTGTAAAGAGAAAAATAATATAAAATATTTTTGTTTTACAACCAAACTTATTTTGCAACTTTTTATTAAAAGTCCACTGCTGGACATTGCCTCCTCAAGAAAGGGGGAATTTTGCCCATAATTCCCGCACTGGGCAAGCGTGTCGGCAATCGCAGAGCACAATTTTTGCGATTGAGATGCTGCTGCCCATCCTCACCCTGTGCATTTAAGCTAAACTGTCTCAGGTGGATATACTGCCACCTGTCAGTTCTAGTACCTTAGTCGCCTCTTACCACACCGTGTACAGAGAAGGTACTATTCTACTTTGCCGATACCTCACGGCCGTAACATAAGCTATATCATATTTACAAAAAAATAGAGATCCCTACTTAATAATAAATAATAATGAAAATATTCACACGTGATTGGTATTTTTGTACATTTGAAACTCAAAAACTACTAAACCGATCTTAAAAATTGTTTTAGTATGAGGAAACTACATGATCTGCAAATAACATAAATTATATTTTAACCCCATATACTTACGCGAGTGGAACCGCGGAGCGCTGCTAGTACCTAAGTCAAAGAATTTATGCTTACCTAAAGAAGTCATTCCTGCAGAATAGCTTATTGTCCCTAGAGTAGCACTTGTCAGCAAGAGGAGCGCGGCAGTCGGCGCAGCGTACGCACGCCGCGTGCCACGCCCGCTCCAGTACGTGGAGTAAGAATTTGTCCAATATCGGCTTTTCGCAGCCGGCGCACGCCATCGCGCCGCCTGCTTCGCCACGTCCTAAAAAAAGAAAAATAAATAAATCTATCTACACACTAATTAATATACATAAATAAAATTGGAGTGTCTGTTTGTAATATTAAAATAACTGCTTTTTGCTGAATGCATATGGATGTATACACAGTAGGTACATATAACAAGATAATTTTTAGTTTATCTGTTTGTTTGAAAAAGTCTCTAAAACTCCTAGACCGAATTTGAAGATACTTTCACCGGTAGATAGTTGATATAACAAGGAATAACAACATATAGGAGCAATATAACATCAAACTACAACTAATAGGAACAGAGCATCATTAAAAAATATGGTATAAACGGGCGAAAAATGTACGTTTTGCGGAGAATATGCTGCCCAAAGTCACTTTTCCTGCCACACATTTACTGCCACAGCTAATACAATATATTTATGATAAAAATAGCATGATATACTAGGTACCTATAAAACGATGCAATGAATGCTTCCAAATCAGTAGCACCTAGAGACAGAATAACATAAATAGATATTATTTCCAACTTTTGAGCTGTATTAATTTCATTCTAATAACTAATGTTATACCTAAGATAGTTTTAAGATAGTTATAGATATTAATGTATGTACATTGCATTAAGTTAATATTTAAAACAAAGAGCAAATCGGATTTATACAACTTGTAGTCTCCAAGGCTAGTATGTTCCGAGTCAGCTGATCTTTACCCTCTGCGTAGAGTGAGACCCAAGAGTAGTATAGGTCAAATAAATTTATGTACCTCTCTACATCGTACTATTATAAAACTCTATGGGAACGAGGCAACAACATTAATAGGAATGTGCGCTTAGGGCTTGAGGGCTAGCTAGGGTTCATAACAAAGTTACAGCTTGTTTGCTTGGAAATATTTGGTTATTAGCAAAATTATCAAGACTGTTTGTAAGTTCATTATTATTATAAATTAGTATCTTCTTATAAAGCTGCACTGTGAGAAGTTCAAGTACTAGATAAGTTTAATAATAATAATCATAATATAATAATAATAATAATAACTTTATTCAACAACAAAAGGTAACTTAAACTAAAATACATGTTGATACTTAGGTACCTAAACTAGGTCTAGCCTGTTCTTATAGGCACCTTTCCGTTTCTGAAGCAGTCATACCAGTACATCAATAAGTCGCCTTATGGACATTTCTCTATTTATTTTTAAATAAAATTAATTGTATAGTGTTGTATTTACCGATCGTCGAATAAGCAAAATAATTGAATGTAATTCGCAAAACAAACAAAAATATGAAAGAACACAACCTGAAGAATAAAATAAAAATATAAGTTACATTAACTAAATACCTCGGCGGGGTCTATAAATCATAATTCATTTGTTATGTAAAGTACACAAGATAAATTAAGACGCACGTTTGGTTATTTGCATTTTTATGTTATTTATCACCGCAGATGAGTTACTGCCCAAGATTTGGTTCTGTATCAAAATTTATTCGGTGACAGGAATCGGCTAAACAATTCTTTTTTAAAGCTTTATTCTTCACGAACAAAATAATCAAAACCCAAATGCAGGTATTGGGACACAATTACCTTTTTTCATACGGTTTCATCGTTGTTCTATGTGAAAAACAACGTTATCCCAAGAAAAGTGCCAGTACAAAAAATGCAGAAATAGGTAAGTAAGTCTTTATTAATAATTTTAATAATAATCTATAATTATCATGAAATATTTAAAAAATCTGTACAGACTTCGAATAAAGACTTTACAGCATCAATTAATCCTACAGCTTAAAAAAATATGACTTATAAACATAGATTATACTGCATGCGAGTTCGAAACGTATTTTACTTTACCGTCGCGTTTGTGATTTCATCGTCGCACGTTAAAACAGATAAAGACGGGTCCAATAGCATCAAGTGTTCCTGAGTGTGTGTTAACGCAATGTAAAAGTCAATCTAAAACGCTCTAGGTCCTTAGGTGAGTAATTTAAGGAACTTAGAGATATTACGCCACTTCTAGATAAATGCTAGATAATACCTACGTATTAAGTATTCAACTACGTTCAAGTATGTTGATGAGATTTGCTAGATTTTACAATAACTAGACATTTATTAGATCCATTAAAAGCGCCTTGACCAAAATTTATACGTTTGATGTAGGTGTTAGTACAAGTCCATATACAACATCGCAATAACTTATCATAACATCAGGCCCGAGTATATTTCATTAGACCAAATCAATTAAGTTCATCTTATACGACGTTTTACAGCCGTTCCGAGAAATCTAGACATATGCGTAGGCTCAAAAGTGACTAAAATCATCTCGCTAGTCTCGTAAACTTTATAGGTCATAAACGAAATGCACTAACTGACTGATAGCAATGCGCGCGGCACTTTGATATTTATTTTAGTTGCAATAAAGACTGCCACATAATTGGAACTATTCCTTCGCATATTCTATCACTTTTGACGTGCTAAGAATGAAAGGGACAGAACTTTTGAGTTGATGATGAACGCTGCATTTACATAAAACGGTAGCTGTTTTGTTCAATTTTAGTTATAGTATAATAACGTATACAATACTACATTTCATCATAAACTCGGTAGCAATGAACAAACAGCTAGAAACATAATGGAATTGAGTTTTATGATCGATAAAGCTTAGGTTGAATAAAGTTTTATTAGCATATGTTATTACCACACGTATACCCTCGGCTTACTAGTAACTACCTCAGTTTGAGAACGCATTTAACCTTGGACTAATTAAAAACAAAAAAAAACTTACGCTAACAGATTTATTCATCATTTTTATATTCGCCGAATAATTTTGACACCTCGCGAGAGTAACTTTTTTTTCAAATTCGTTTGTCAACTGAAACCCTTTTAACAGTCTGTAGTTTTTTTTTGTTCGCCGCAAGTTTTGAGGATATGACATTTATTGGTTAAATTTATGAAGGTCGCCGCGGCGGCTCGGTTTAATATTCCATATTCAAATTGTACTGTCCGATTCGACGCGCGCCATTCCCGCTTGCGTTCAGAAATGGTTCTGTGAGCGCGATTTACTGGTTATGGGTATGCAGTGATGCATGTGATTTTTTTGTAAGTTCGCCGCTGTCACGGTGTTTAGAGCTGTGGATTTTCTGAATAAAAATAATGAGCTGACAGTGGTATCTCTTTTATGCTCTGACTCAGAAGTCAGAGTTCACGGAATCAGTGTTATTTAAGTCTTGCTTACTAGTTGTTGAGCTATAAATTATAATTAGTTTAAAAAACATTGTCTTTAGTATACCTACTCCCATATAAGGTAATTACCTATTCATTTGCTTACTGCTTGGACTTAAGGTTTTATTTTAGTCCTCCAACGATAAGGCTGATTCGATTTCTATTTTCATTTTAGGTGTAAAGTCAAAAAAGCCAAAAATACAGTTGTCTATAAACTTATAAATATAAAGATTTTATGATTCCTTCAAGAAAGAACTTACAACCGATAGAATACTAATGGGAATAGAAATAATAATGAAGCATCAATTGGAAATAAAATAATAATTACAATGCGTATTCCTCAAAACGCTGCCCTAAATGGATGAATATTCAATTTAATTGCAAATAAGATATTGTGTGTAAACGACTGTTCGATTTTAACTCAAGTTCATTGCTACTACATTTATTGACAGTAAGGAGTTTAATAATAATCATTAACAATACTTAATGATAATAGCAACTATTAAATTTATTAGTTCGCAGGTCACGTAAGTCATTAAATCAATAGAAGATATACACTTTTTTTATTCCTTATTACTTTTTTTTACTGCCGTTGAAAGCCCACTACTGGATATAGGCCTTCCTAGAAAAGGGAGAATATTGCCGTGCTTGGCAAGCGTGTTGGCAATAGCAGAGAGCAGGTTTCGCGTTGGGGATTCTGCTGCCCATCCCTATCCTGTGCATTTGAGCTACACTGTTTCGGATGAGTATACCGCCATCTGTTGGTTTTGGTACCTTGGTTGGCTCTTAAGACACCTGTTACAGTGGGAAAAGCATAATACTATAATAGGACAGATAAACTTATAGGCGAAATACTGATGTGCCAACTTGATAAATCCATAGTTAAATTTCACATGTTTATTTTTCAGTTTTAACTTTACTGTTAGCAATTAATACATTTCGTATATGTACTTTCCAATTAACAAAATAATGAAATGACCAAAATAATATTCATGCATTGCATATAGGTACTTATTTAACTTAAAATAGTATATTTGTTTCACGCTCGCAAATGAAATGCGTAGATAAAACGTAAAATAGCATACATTACTATTAGATTATTTCTTCATCATCCACACAACAGTAAATATTTACAACTAAGAGCATATTTTGTTTAGCAAAAATAAATTTTTTTATAAATTTAAGAAGCTGATTATTTTTTTCCACATCGGATACAAAAACCCACTACAAATAATACCCACAAGAATGTGACATAGACATGAAGAAAACCTATAAACGAATACAAAAACAACAAAGTGTTTTATCAAATAAATACTTAAAACACAATAGACGCCACAAAAGCTCAATAGTGGTAAGATTTTAACAAATAGTAAATTTTGACTCCTGAGCCTAATCCTATTAGCAAAGGGACATTTTTAATGTTATGTTTTATGGAATAAGTAATAGTAATATGGAAGAAGTTTAGCATTTATTAGTTTAAAATTTTATTTTTACTGAATAAGTTAAATGAGTAAATGCACGTAACAGCATATGGATTCAGTTTCGGAACCTTTAATTTTCATGGCGTCAACCATGGCCTAAGAAATCTTTTTAATAACACACAATTTTGATGGGCCCGATGTCACAGACGGTAGTGTTCATATCTTGATCCAAACCCAGGAAAATTATTTATATGAAGAATGTTTGTATTTCTTCTGTATCTGGGCGTTAAGTATGAATTTAAGTATTACATTTAGGTTCCTCTGTTATGTGACGTAGATAACAATACACGCTCGTTTCTTGTCTTAGTACTTCCGACCTGGCCCTTCTTTTATACCTTTTCTACCTGGTTAAGATATATTCGCCTTGGTCGTCCTGTGCTCTTCTCAACTCTTCCATTCACTTTCACTCTATATATTTGTGCAGTCATTAATATATATAATTTTTTTGTTACGATTAATACACCACCCGTACTAATATTATAAATGTAAGGGTTTATATTTTTGTGAAGCATTCACGGCTCAGCCGGTGAATTAATTTTCATGTAAATTGATTATTATTATTATATTATTAGTATTAGATAAATAGATATGGCCACTTTTTATATCGGAATTTTTACCGCGGGTGCGACGGGCCCAATTGCACATTTGGTAGTTTTCTTATCTTATGCGCCAAAGGCCGGTTCGATTCACAGGACAAATATGATGAATGTTTGTGTTTGTTCTGTGTCTTGGTGTTAAATATGTATTCAAGTATTATATTAGTGATTCCTCTGTCGTCTGATATCCTTGACACAAATGCTTTAAGTGACTTATTGCGGCGTCAGTTGAATGTTTAAGATGTGGTATGAATTTATTATTTTCTGTCCAAAACAAGGTCCATGTGGCGGAGTTGTGGGAGAAAGGTATGCATCTATTGCAAACAATGTAGGGTTGGTATAGCAGTAAATATCTTGTAGATACATTTTAACGAAAGTAGCGAGGTGTATGCAACATTTAGCATAAACAAAAATCGTACAACGCGGCGGTCGTCGGAATACCATATAATGTATTTTAATAGTACACACTGTTTGTTGTCCAATTATAGTGAAACCACTAATACTATTTACACGCCTGTCTATCCGGGTATCCTAATAGGTATTACTTACTAACCTACCGCAAAACACAGCTGAATGTAATATCCTAGGTGCTTTCATTTTAGTAAGGATATATATATTTGGGTATTGCTATAGAAAGAAAAAGCGTGCCTGAAAAATGAATATCTTGTGTGACACGGGGACTGTCTCGCTTATCAGTTAAGGTGATCTGTATCAGCAAAATCTGTACAGAATTCAAATTGCCAACAGATATATACAACCTATGTTTTAGACAAATTCAAGAAGTTAATACAGATTCGCTGAAAATATAATAATTGGAAATTACCGAACTGGTCTTTACTGGAGCTGGGTTTGGCAGTATGTACGGGCTGCCATTGCGTGGTTAATGCAGACTTAAAAGCAAAGTCTTGTTTCAAACTAAAGTGCATACAAAATATGAGAAGAAATGAGAACAAAATTCCATGTGACAGTGATAAATCAAACTTAGTTTTGTACAGAAAATTTATAAATTTCTAAACGATAAAGAGCTAACCATTGCACAAATGCTGTACTTGATAATTTTATGAGATCAAATGTGTTGATTCAACAACTTTGTTTGTAATTGTGACGCCAGGTCATGCTATTATAAAAAACATTTATGAGTGTCGTACAACTTTGAACGCCAATATATATTATATTTTATATTCTAAACGTCATAAATAGATGCCTTGAATACAGCTTAAACTCGCAAAAGATCTTGTTAATAGGTACGATAAGTAGTATCTACTTACACTACATACCTACAATGTATAGGAATCATTTTACATAGATTAATCGTTAAGTATTGCAAACTATTCGTGTCGATGCACTTCGCTTAATTAAACCTCTTTATACAACTTTTATGGGGCTTGTTTGATTTTTATAATCTATGCAACGACGTTTTGGCAGTAGTTTTCAAGATGTCCACAAAAGTTTTTAATTATAAAATTGAAGATAATCATAATGAACGATAAATTTTAATGAATTCAACATAACCTAAGCAATCCGCGTTTAATTATATTGTATTGTGAAGATAGTATTCGTGAGTCAGGGAATGTTCCAAAATGGCCAAATTTATATAGTTGGCAGTAAGTTGATATTTTGTTTATGTTATGTCCAATTATTAGCTGTGCAATAATTGGTTTCCCTAATGTTTAATAAATTATTATCAGTTTTATTTTAAAGGACCAAATGACTATTTGAGGCACGATCTACGTTGTTCTGTTAATATATTAAAAATATTTATATTAATAAAGAAAAGAAATAATTTGAAATAAAATAAATACATGAGGTATTAAATATATTAGCCTTCAAGCCATCAAATTGTTTGCAAAAAATTATTAAACTCTGTTCAGTAGTTTAGATGTCTATCCTGGACAAACACTGTGAAACGTAACTTTTGTATATAAAGATAGAGAACTATAACAAATATCTTAATAGCGTCCGAGCCTAGTAGCGTACGTCTTATTAAATCCTTTCTTATTAAAATATCTATGGTTTTTCTTTACTCTTATATAAGATTACCCAAGTATTGTGTTATTTAAATTCAATAAAGACATAAAAAACTAACGCATTTTTTATTTAACATCAGCATTATTCAATTGAATTATTACAAAATGTATGGCTTTCTTAATCACTTAATTTATTATTTTCTATTTCAGTTCAATTATTTTATTTTTACATTCATATCTTTCTATTTTATAAATTCCTTTAAGTGTTTAAAGGAATTTCATATCTATTATTATAACTTTTAACTCTAAGTATACCTAATATTTTACCGTTATCCTTTTTAAATATTTTAATCCGTATCGTTTGGAGACTTTTTCAAGGTGCGTATACCAAAAACAATATATCATTGGCAAATTCCCACCAAATCTTTAGAAAAAAAAACAGAAGTAGTGAACAAATGACAAAAGTTGTTTTAAAATGGTTATCAAGAATACTTGAATACAAGAAGAATACAAAGACCTTTTTTTGTGAATTGAATGTGCACGTGGATCAATAATTGTATTCCTAAGGAGTAAGAAATGTATAATTCTCGTATTATTATCAGAATTTGCAAAATCTTTTCTATATATTGTAATAAACATATATTTAAAATTTATCGAGATTTAAAAGTTTGCTTGTAATGTCAAAACAAACATTTTTATTATATGTATAATATTTTAAAATTTTGTCCGTATGTTCCAGTTATAACACGGCTGGACCGATTTAGATTTACAGATGTTTTTATTTTTTAGAGCAAGGGTAAATTGTAGTTAAACTAATCTTTATTAAATATATACAAATTAAAATAGTTTTTAATAATATATGTCTGTTTATACGGCTGGACCGATAAATAAACGTACTAGAAAACAGCTGATATTATAAGGAGTAATCTATAATCTTTTAACAAAAGAAAAAGCTATTTTTTTTGGCTTAACTAACATTTAAACCCAATCCAAAAGAAACTAACTTATACACGGATGTAATCGCAAACACCTTTTAGTTATCAATATAGTGAGTATATAGTGACTGAGTAAATTTACCATGTAAAAGTATGTACCAACATATAAAAGTATTTGATATATCACATTGATACTTAATATTAAATAGTTTTCGATTATTAAAATCAAGCATTATTTTGACGATGTTCATTGGTTCTTTAAATAAGCCATACTTTTGGAACATTCTTAATTGTAATTATTTACTTTTACTTTTACAGGTTACATAACTTTTACTTATTTATGTTATCTGGGCTAATATACTTTTAATTATTTTATAAAGGAATAGAAACTATTAACATTATTCGCACTTTTATACGAAAAGAAATGCATTAATATTTATCTACTAAGTATATTTATCAGTTCTACATACATTATATAGGGAAGATTTTATTAAAAAATTTGCTGTCCTTATTCAGTTTTTACATAATAATGCTAATACTGAATTAACTATGTAGGCCTATTTAGTTAACCACTTTGAACAGTTCGCGATAAATGCTAGTGATTTTAGTAAATGTTACTAATTATGGACTCGTGAAAAATGAAGAGATAATAATTATTTTTTAAAAACGTAGAGCTCCGACTTTGCCAATAACAACTGATAGAGCTGGTACAACGAAATTTTGTTTTGTAGCCATGAGTTACTTATATATTTATAGACGTATACACCTAAAATATACTTTCATCACATTTTAGGATTCGTAGAGTCATTAGACCTACTTTACCAACACCAAATGTAAAGGTTATGTTCGGTTTAATAAGATTAAAGATGTGAAGTGATTTAATCTGGTCACATCTAGCTCCCCAATGACATTAAACAAAATGCAATACAAAATAAAATAAACAATAAAACATAAACAAAACAAATAACCTCCATAGGACCGCATCGTCAAGCACATTCACAGTTCCTGATCAAAAGTTCTAACACGGGACACTAACTTTTACCAATGTGGTGCTGGTGGAAGGGGGCATGGGCCCCCCGACCTGCGGCAAGGAAACCCGCCACTTCGGCACCTCTACACGCCACTTCACTAGACACACCGCGCCCGCGCAGCGACACGATAGACACGCGCGAATTCTAAACGCGTACTGACTCAAAACCTGCACTTTTCACACGGCGCCGCGCGCACGACAAGGACGCCGATACAAACAAGTGACAAGTGGGAACAGGATAGAAGGAGTAGCGTTCGGAAACGGGCGTGGCTGCACTGAACAGCCACTAGCGTTTGAGGGGTGGCGCTAGCGACGTGTTTTTTTTTCTATTTTTTTTTTCGTGCGTGTTCTGTGCGGTAGTGGGATTTCATTTTGTGGACACGTGCGGTGTTCGCAGTAAATTTAAATTGGCTTGCCGGTAGATCGGGTAGCTGAAGATAATTATAGAGCCTGGATTTTTCGGTTGCGTCTCTAGGCTGGCTGTTTTATGGTCGGCTCGGTGTTTTGACGGGGGGCGTGAGCTGTGTTTATGTAGAGTCGCCCGCCTTCAGACGTTCGTTTTCTTTATGGCTTTGATAAGTCCAATGTAGAGCTAGAATCTGCGTTTGCTGCTGTGTAATTAGTTTTCTTAGGATCGTTGACATTCTATGAGTACCTTTATGACTTGTTTTATAGTAAAAAATTAAAACAGTTCCTTATTTCACAGGTACCTATATCTAGGAATTCTAAGAAAAATGCATACGTACCTTTATTAATTTATTTTAATCTGTTATTTCCTAGCTGACTTTTTAATATGCCTCTTTTAATTTAAAAAGAAAGATCTTACAGGCCACGTCTATTAAACTTAGACTTTCTTTGCGTAATGAAATCTATACTTCGAACTGATTACAGACCATTTATTCACGCGTTCCTTATCAATATCTCTAGTGCAGTTCTTAATAGGTTATTGTAACATTATGAAACTGTAATAACCGTCATTTGAACCACATAATAATTCTGGATTGATAAAAGATAAAGAACAGTCATTATATTCTTTTTATCGAACCTTATTCATACCTACTAGAAGTGTCTAGTAGGTATGAATAAGGTTACCTAACCTATATAAGTAGAAATACCATCTATAAACTTTATGACATAATATAATAAATGACAGCCGCCCCTAACTTCTGGTCGACATCCCTCACTCTCAATCTACTTCTGTACAATTTAAATTAATCGCACCGAACAATTTTCTGATGTTTTCTCATATTTCACACGATTGACCAAACCAAAGCGTTTCCAACCTCATCTACAAATATCTTCTATCTTAAAGATTAGTTTCATATTGTAGGTAGCTTGTGTAAGAATAATCTCAAGGTATACCTTCAATTCCAACGCCACTAGAGGGTCGCCATGGGTCGTGGGTTCGATATCCATCCAAGACTAACCTTTATATGATGAATGTGTTTGATCTGTGCCTAGGTATTGTAACATTATCTTCATATCATCCATTAGAAGTCCACTACTAGACATAGGCCTCCCCAAAAAAGGGGGAATTTTACCCATAATTGCCGCGCTTGGTAAGCGTGTTGGCAATCGCAGAGCGCAGCTTACGCAGGGGGATGCTACTGCCAATTCCCACCCTGTGCATTTGAGCTACACTAATTCGGATAGATATACTGCCATCTGTCAGTTCTGGTACTTTAGTCGCCTCTTACGACACCTGGTACAGAGGGAGGTATTATTCTACTCTGCTGGTACCTCGCGGCGTATTGTATATATTTATTTAAATAATATATTTGCGATTCCTCTTTTGTTTGATATCTGTAACCCTAGCGCTTTAAGGGACTCATATCAGTTTATAAAAAGGTATGTAAAATAATTTACAAAACACGTGTTTGTAAATTATTTTATGTGAAATTCATTAAAACATATAAAATGTAAAACTTTTGCACTGTAAACAATATATAATTACAAATTAAGAGACAATACCAATACCAATTAAAATTACTCATGCGCCGGCACCACGGAGTATATTTGAGATGTTCAACAACCAGTTTTCTTGAAAATATCTATGATGTTATTTTTCATAAAAATTGAACCTGATGGTGCAGATGATAATGATATTATCTTGTGCGCCAAGGGTCACAGGTTCGATCCAAACATTTATAATAATTTATATGATGCAAAACATGGCCAACCAGAACGAACTTTTATATGATAAGTATTAGATTTTTTCAATATCTGGGTGTAAAATATATATAAGTATTATATTTGTGACTCCTCGTTTGTCTAATGTATAGAATTTAATGTGAATTATTAATTATTTTAAATTTTTCACATTGTCTATCTTGCTGCTAGACATTAATTTTTTTTTTTTATAGATAGGTATAGTATAAATCATGTAGTATTACTCTTTCTACTTACGATAGATAGTAGGTATTTATTGCACCTACTACCTACCGCTTGTATGGGTCCTGGTATGGTATCCTCTTGAATCACTTTATCTATTAAAAAACGCAAATATCTATTAAATAGTTGCGTTGTATTAAAAATCCAAGCATAAATAGGGACAAACAGACAGCAGGAAGTGACTTTGTTTTATACTAAGTATGTAATGATGTTGGACTACTTAGACGTCAATTTCAGCATTCATGGGTAGCGCGAGGCTGCTCATTATAGAGCAAAACACAACCAGCAGTGGCAATACCTAAGCATTGTCGAGCATCGATGACAGATCTTTGCTTGACTATATTTATAGTCTGTTGCATAAAATATGTTCGCAGGTATTTTTTAACGATAAGAAAATCAACAATATTATTACTCATTTGGATGATCCAAAACTCACCACAAATCCCGAAATAGATATATGAATAGTAAATTCATACAACATCGAATATACTGACCTGACTCCGTGACTTATCACGACTTATCGGTTCAAGCCCATGTTATTTGTAATTGCTCTACTGCCTGATGTCCATCAGACAATAAAGAAATTACTAATATAATACTTTAATACATTTATTTTGTAAATGTTTAGATGTGTACAATAATTTATTTATAAGAAGAAGATAAAGTAAATTCAATATAATCCTAAACATGTCTATACAACAATTAATACATAAATACAACTATTTTTTACAAAATAAACACATATATTTAAACGTCACAGTGACAGGAAATGCTTTTCCTTAGATGGGATTGAAGTCGCTACCCTTGGTGCACAAGATCACTGTCATCTGCGCCATCGGGCTCGGCAAAATATAGAAACATAAATGGACTACCGTTGCCTATATAAACTTTGATGACTATTGCGGATTCCTTGTTGATTTTAAAAAGTAATTTACTAGATTCGACTAATTTGCGCAATTTTTTTGTTTTACAATTTTTCATCTTAATTGTATTCCTATTTGTTTGCCAGTAGTTTATACTTCGTACGAAAATGTTTTTAGTTTTTAAACTTCACAGATTTATGTATTGTATATTACCTACTCTCTTGTATTTAATTGTAAACAGATAAGTACCGTGTTGTTTGTTTTTCTCAAATAAAATTTAAAGAAATAGTTCAATTACTATCACTCTGAGCATTATTATTTTGACTTAAACTAGTATTACTTAAACACTAAATATTTGTGAGTTAAAACCAGTACGATTTTTATGACTAACTTGAAAAGCCTATTCTATAAGGACAGCTAGGTGCTCATCTAATATCTTTGTTTTTAATAAAATGGCAGCCTACAACCATGCGTAATAGTAAGCGTCACTGCAGCCTAAAAAAAGATGAAGCAGCGGATTGAAAGCTAGTATTGAATATTACTAGATGTAGTTTTATACGACCACTCACACCTATTTCTACGAACAAACATCAGTGTTGGCATTACTGTTTTCCGGTTTGCTAAGTGACAGACGCAGTGAAATTACCTACTGGGAATGTGACATAACATCTTCACGTCACAAGGTTGGTAAGGCACTAGTAATATCCTTGCGATATTACGAGCGTCTGTAGGGTGAGAGGCTTACTATCACGCGGACTGTATGCTTGCTTGTTGACCTGGTCTAATAAAAAGAAAAGTTTTTTTTTTTTTTTAGTAATTCGCGCGTAAGTAATTAAATTAAACCTTACCTCAAATCAAAATAAATATAGATTACTCCTAGGACTCCAATCTTGAGGAATAGTTCGTAGAAGTTAGTATTTTGAGTCAAAAGAATATATGCAAATCAACAATGGAATCTAAACCTTTTAGAGCGCCTATATTAATTAAATTTCGTGAAAGCACAATCTTATATCATGATAAATACTGACTATCATGAATACAGTCAAAACCAAAACAGCGTTGATTCTACGACTTGACTCGCGTGTTGGACGAATTACTTTCAAATGTCCATAAAGCTATGAATCAAACTACACATCTGTCGAAAGATTGCAATCGGTGTTAAAAAGATAAAGAGGATAAGTTCCGATTAAAATTAGTTTGTGATATTTATCCAAATAAAATAACTTGTGTACCTAGAATTTTATACGGGGTCCTTTTTGCACTACTGCGCTATAAGTTGGCCCGCTTTTTGACGGTGTCGAAATGTTCCACAGATAAAAACTTTAGTTATTACGAAGCATTCGAATCAGTCGTGTTACGTAATATCGATAAAGAAATATTAATTTGAAAATGATCGCTGTTAATAGCGAAATATTTCATTGTTATGAAGTAAATGTTATTTTTTATTATAACATTCATCACCATTGTCATCACAACAGACGCAAAACGTACACTGAAGAACATAGGCCACCCCAAGAAAGCGGGAACGTGGCCATAATTGTTGCGCTGGGAAAGCATGGTTGCAAGAGCAGAGCGTAGCTTCGAGACGGGAATACTGCTGCTTATCCTCGCGCTGTTGCACTTTGTGCTATACCTACTACTTCGAGCGGATATACCGCCATCTATCGTTTCTGGTACCAAAGTCGCCACTTCGCCAGTACTTACCCGTACCACACAGCTATTTATGTTTAAATATAAATCGGGAAGTATGTAATATAAATAAGATAGGTGCGTCTAAATATAAGTAAAAAAAACCATATAATTGCTACAAGTGAATTTTTCAACATAAAATTAGGCAAAAATTTGTAAATAACTTTATTAAAATCGCAGATTATTGTTCTTGAAATCGGCATAACTAGAAATAGACCACATACAAAGGTCGTCTTTATTTGTACCTTACTCCTATCGATGTCTATGAAACAACGGTGTTCGCATTCGCTGTGTTCAGGTTTTAAGAGCAAGAAAGAAAGTTAAATTCATCATCATTACAGCCAAGAAATCATGATCATCATAACAAGAAATATTGCTTATAATTGTATGTTTGTATGTCTACCCTCTTTGTTAGTACCTTACGGCAAAAGTTACATTTGGTACTCATTAAAACAAGACAATACATTTCGTTCACTGTGTTGGTAGCGAGCTAGTGATATAGGTTTTATGTTTACAACCACAAAGTCCGTATACTTGTTTGGCAAACCAAAATAACCAGCAAGGTTACAACTAATGAACGTTTATCTTGTTTAAAAAACTCAATACCAATTAGAGTAAATTAGTGTCGCAGTCAATAATCGAAATGTTTTTCAGTGTTCGCAATCATGACTTAAAACTTGTTTATTTTTTATGACAAACTCAGACTCCAATTCCAGCATCACCAAATGAAATAGGCTATTTGCTATTGTCCCTATCTTATGCACTGGCTTAGGGAACAAGATGTCTTGACAAACATTTAGGTGTATATACCAATTTTATGAAAATTCATCAAAATTTGTTCTTGAATTTAGACTGCGTATTATTTTCGAACGGAGTCATGAAAGTTGTATAGAGAAGTGTTTTTAAACAAAAAAACGATGATGAACAGATTTGCGGATGGAAATTGATAGACGTTTGAGACGCAAACAACGCTTATCATTATATTTTGGGAATCCAATCTTTGTAAATTATATACTATGTGTAACTCTGATGTACACTTGCTAATCCGGTAAGTATTGGAAAGTTCTATTAAAATTCATTCAGTAGTTTTTGCATGAAAGATTGCAAAACATACACCCATACATGCTTACAAACTTTCGCGTTTACAATATTAATAGGACAAAAACTTCAGAAAATGCAGCACAAGGTGAAAGGAAATTGCTGGCGTAAAGACGTATAATATTCTGTTATATTTTTTACACACTACACCGCAGTTAGGTTGGAGATATGTATAGGTCACACTGGTCCTACCTTCCAAAGAAAGTTTATATTATGAAGTCAGCATACAAGCATCCGGTCTCCTTCATGCTTAACGTAACCGCAGCCTATAGACGTGTCATAACAAGGATATCACTTAAACTGAAGATATTATGTCACATTTACCCAGAACTCTAGCTGCCTCTCTCACCCCACAAACCGGAACATAGCAATGCGAACTGCTATTTGACGATAGAAATAGGTGAGAGTGTGGTAACAATGTAGACGACCGTTATAGAGGTCTACCTCATGTCTTAAACCCTTTTGCAGAATATTCATCCCCATTCTAGACATCATTCTCGGTCCACTAACTAAAGGAAGGTTGGTCTTGCGGTCAGAAACTGCCCAAGTTTAGCCTCTCATATGCCATTTTTGATTTCGCAGTTTTCTCATTCTTGATGTACGTTTATGAATTTCTAGACCAATACTCTTCTAGGCCAAATATGTATTCTCTAATATTATGTAAAAATATTTATTTTTCTTAATAAGTTTATGCGTCGTGGATTGGAACCCCAGCCAGGGCAAATATCAATATGATATTAATATGTATTTATGTATTATATTGTGATTCCTCTGCTGTCTGTCCGTAACACGAGCGCTTAAAGCTACTTCCCGCGAAGTCAGGCCTTTGTATGAGATATTATGTGAATATTATTATATTTCTTACCAATCCGCTGAACTATATGAATAGGAATGTATTGAAAATTATTTGGGGACACTAGAGGTAGACTTTTTTCAAAGGTTGTCTGCATTGGTATCTCGCTCTCACATGTTTCTATTGCCAAACAGTAGGGTTCGCATTGCTTTGTTCCTATTTAAAGGGTGAGTGAGGCAGTGAAATCACTGAGTAAGGTTGGCAACGCGCTTGGTGTAAGCTTGTGATAAAACAAGTGTCTATAGTCGGCCGTGACGTGGACCGTATGCTTCTTTGTCGACTTAGTCTAATAGAGAAATATAAAAAAACACCAGGATGTCCATTGTTTGACATCGACCAGTTGACATTCTGTGGCTAATATGAAGACTGGTCCGTATTTCATATACCTGTAAAAATAATTAAAAGCGTCAAGTGCGACGCGACGCTTGTTCGCGGATCCGATTCCGGCATAACACAATGCATTTTCCTTTTTTTATACCACAAAGATGGCAAAACAAACATGCGGCCCGCTTGATGGCAGGCAGTTACCGTGGCCTATGAACGTTTACAACACAGAGGCATCATTCACGAGTTGGTGATCCATTAAAAAACTCTTGCCTCCCTTTTTGAAGAATCCCATTCTGTAGTCCTCTGGGAAACTCCGCAGGGAGCTCATTCCACCTTACAACCTTAGTGTACGCAGGAGAAAATGCCTGTGATACCGTTGGGGTCGTCGCTATTTCTAAATTATATGTTGCATGAGTGTTGGAACTGATGTTTGTATTGTCGTTACTTGTGGTTTATTTATTAAGGAAACCAACAGTGATTAATTCAAATTTCAAGACTCAAAGCAGTATAAAACACAATAATAGGTGTATATATACACATATATTTTATATTTTCTTATTGAATTAAACAAGCATTCAGTCCGCGTGATAGTAAGCGTTCTCGCAGCCTATAGACGCTCGTAATATCACAAGGATATGATATTACAAGCGCGTTGCCGACCTTGTGACTTGAAGATATTATTCCCAGTACCCAGTAATTTCACTGCCTCTCTCACCCTTCACACATCAATGCGAGCACTGCTATTTGGCGGTAAAATAGGTGAGAGTGAGATACCAATGCTTATATTTTTTTAAACCCACAACATCTCATACATTGACTCTTTGGTAAGCCGCTTAAACCACTTGTGTTACGGACGCCAGATAACATAGGAATCACAAATATGCTACTTAAATACATATATTGAACACCCAGACACAGAACAAATATAAATATCATTTTATAAATATTTGCTCTGGGTGGGAATCGAACCCACGAACCTTTACGCACAAGATAGGATCACTACCATCTGCGCCATCGGGCCCGTCACATTACGTTAATACAACAGCTAATTAAGAAAAATAAATAGACATTGCATTTTCCTTTTTTTTACAAATTATTTTTTCATAATATTAGAAAATACATATTTAGTCTAGAATACCTTTTGGATGAGGCTACTCTATCTTATATATTATAATTAACTTAAAAATAATAGAAACAATTGCACAAACATTTAGGTATAAAAGGAAAGGTTTGTATCATGGTTTGAGTGAGTACGATCATTATTATCTTGTAATATCAGGTATCGTAGAATTTCCTTATAACAGTTCTATTACGTAATAAGATTGCTTTAACGCACTGCTTCTCAAACTGTCAACGAGTATTATTTTAGAAAAGTTATACTAATATTATAAAGAGGAAAGATTTGATTGTTTGTTACGATTTAACTCAAATAACCTTAAATACCTAATTTAATAAGGCTTTCACCATTAGAGACGTTCAACTTTACCGAGAAACATTGGCTTTATTATATTTCCGAAAAAAATAAATAAAAGACCGCTACCTAAAATAGAAGTATAACAACAAATAAACTAAGAACTGGCTGAACTCATTAAAAAAAACTAACGTGTTTTGAAAATATTTTTATAGTCTTAATTTTAGGTAGACTTCTCATTTTATGTTAATGTGTATATGTAGGTAAGCAATATTAATAATTAACATTTCAAATACCAAAATGCCGGTATAAATATCTCGTGCGACGAATTACATCGATATCAGTCATTTAAATCTAGCTAAATTTATAGGACTAAGTTACTAATTCTTAATCGACTGATGCAGGTTAGACAACTCTGGAAACATTCCGCTATGCGATGCAAGCGAAAACGCTGTCCACTGCATGTATTAAATGCTTATATATTACATTACTGAACTTAATGAGGATAGATAGATTTTGTAGCTTCACCGTGTACCGTACATTGATCCCAAGTTGAATTCTAGGACATTAACTTCCATGCGTTCCTTGTCACGTCCCAAATCATCGGCAACATCCTGACTGTTGACATCTTTTCAAAGTGACAGATGACATTTGATCGAGCGGTGTTGCCAGTTGTTATTCTAGACTGCCATAGTAGTACTTTGAGTAGCCTATTTCGAGAAAATAACATCTAGAAAATGTATTTCTATAAAAACGTAAGTAATCGCTGTCTGTACGCCAACTATATGTTAAAAGAAACAATTATTGTTAGACTTTACAGATCATAAAACCATTATTGTTCGAATTTATGTCCGTTTGTCTGTGCGTTTGTGCGCGCTAATCTAAATGGCTCAGCAGATACGTGTGCAATTAATTTTCATGACGATGAAGATGTCAGTACAGCTCGTAATGAAACATAACTATACTCATATTATTACTCATGTTATATAAACATGAGTAATAGTATAAAAAAATACTCCATTTTAACCACCTTTTTAATTTTTGTACTACTGTTAAGATATTGTTCTATGCAAACAGATGTATATATAGATATATATAAGAATATTATGTATATACCATGTGATGATAGAAGTTATTTAATAGATGTATAATTTCTAACACACCTTCATACTAATTGACCATATTCGCAATCCCTTTCATAATTTATTTTTTTGAGATGGGAGTACATTTACAGATTGATACTGCTAACTCCATCTACCGCTATTAAAGTACAACTTTTAAATGCAACAGTAAGTTTGATTTATGTATGTACTCTTTAGTTTAAATGCAAATGTATAGATGACGTTGTTAAAAATATGGTTTACAGTAACTATAAGCTATAACAGGTAATTGTTATGACCTGTGGTTGAAAAATACCAACAATTTTGTGACGGCTGTTGTAATAATATTCATCATAAGCATCACATCCTACAAACTCCCACTGCTGTCTTTATAAGCCTTATCGAAATCAACGACACCCCGAAACCTTTACCAAGTCGTCTGTCCATCTGGCGATAGGTGCCGTGCTTTCCGGTACATGGTCACCACTAAAGACTTCAGGTTAAGGATTCGAGTTGTGTCAACAACTTTTTCTCTCCTAGGGATTCGAACACGTAGGGAACTCCTGAGCATAGCTCTCTCCATCGCTCTCTGACGACCTTCAGCATCTTTCTAAGAACCACAGTTAGTGGCGACGTCTCAGTGCCACTGGCAACACCAACTAGTTGAAGACTTTTGTCTTCAAACACTGGGGTTTTAGGAATGAAAAAGTAGATAATCAATTTTCCGAAAGCAGCCCAGCCTAGGTGGATTCGGCGACTAACCTCTTTTTCGAAGACCGGACACTGGACCTCTCTAGCCGGACACTGTCCTAGATATATATTCGTCAATAGCTTAGAGATTCTCGAAACAATAAATTATATGATTACACATAATCATATAATTCAATCAAATCATATAAATCAATTCAAATCACATCAATCAAAAATAAAACAAGATATCCAAAATATTGCTTTATTTTACACTCAAAATCACAAGGCACGCACAATTCACTTCATATAAACAAGTTCTTTTTGTAGGCATTATAAAAATACAACCGGATGTATAAGTATATAATCTGATAATTATTTACGCACTTTACTCTTACTATTCACTGCGACCCCATATTGAAAACGTTCAGACTGTTGTTTGCAACTCTTATACGTCTGTTAATTTATTATAACAAATAAAAACATAACACTGTTATGATTGCTTCTAAAACTTGCAATAATATTGCATATTTTACAATCATCTACGATCGACAACGAATTTGAGAAATCCTGGAGCAATTGATGATATTGATTCTATTTTATTAACTTTCTCCCATTTTCACATGGTGCATAAAAATATATGCATAAATATATTGATCTATATAAAAAATAGGAATGATATATTTTAATCGTTACTCTTATATGCCTATTTAACACATTTGCCTAAAATAAAAAAATATCATATTTATTATCCACTTCATAATATTTCATTAAGTTTAACTATTTATATAAATTGTATGAACCTTATATAATATCGTCTTTATCTCAAGAGTCTAGAGAGCTAGAGTTTGAAATGTATACATACCTACCTCTCTATAGCTATTGCATTCATTAGGCATCGCCATATACTGGAACCGCTTTAAATTTTTAAGATAAATTCTTAATTTAATTCAACGTAAAGATAACCAAATCAAAACAATTATCCCGAGTAAACATTTTCCAGGACCAAAACCCCTGTCTTACCCAGAGTAAGGGTTTTGAAGGTCTTTAAAGCATACATAATTTATTTTGAAACAGACAATATCCCTGTTTGAAGGTAAACTTGAAAAGTCGTTAAACTCCTTAAATCCATTAATAAGTAAGGAAAAGGCTCCTGGCTCCGATGGGTTTTTAGCTGACATACCATGCTATCAACGCCGCACCGTAACTGTTTCTAGAACTGGTCAACAAATGCCTGGTCTTGGGGCAGTTTCCTAAGTTATGGCAGGAGGCCACTCTCATCTTTCCAAGGAAACCAGGTAAGCAAAATTACGCCATGCCAAAATCTTTCAGACCAATAGAAATACCCCCGTACTCCTTAAAATCCTCGAGAAGATAGTGAGCCGATTGAAATACCACATCCTTTCAAATATGAGCCCTCACCAGTACGGATTTATACCCCAGAGGAGCCTCGAAGACATGTTCTTACGCTACACATACAAAGCAAGTAAGAAGATAAAACGATCGTTACACTAGTTTCAGAGAGGCCTTCGTCAGAGCATGGTGGTGGTGAATAGGGGTGAGGCTGTCGGAGAAAATGTGCTCTACAAATAACCGACAAATAACAGACAGTGAAAGTACATGGTAAAAAAATATGGAATGAGACTCAAAATGGCCGTGTTCAGGGATCGATCGGCGGTTTTATAGTGTGGAACTTTTAGCTAGATCCTCACCTTAAGGAACTAAAGGCACGGGGCCACTACGTCCAGACATTCGCCGATGACGTAGTTTTGATAATTAATGCGGACACGGCACAGGTACTGTAGAGGGGTGTTAATATGCTCCGAATATGTTTTGACGTTACCGACAAGCTAAATTTCGCACCGCACATAAGGTTCACGATCATAAGGGCACTAGTAACACGAAAACTCCATGCATGTCAAACGAAATTAAAATATTGGGGCTTACCATAAAAAACAAACCAATGCGAACACCATAGAATGCGAGTGAAAGCGGCAGCTATATATTTATAAACAGGCCTTCAGACCTGCAAAAGCAAGCTGGTGCCCTCCATATCCATGGCAGATTTGGAGTTATACTTTATGCATCCAGCGCGCGGGCATTGGTGTCAAACACATTGGGAGTGCGGAAGTGTCTCAACACGACACAATGCCTCGCAGCAAATAAGGGGCGCCCCCGGCTGGAAGACAGGGAACTGAGGGGATGGCATCGGCATTGAACGGTTGGCACGCCGCGGAACAGAACTATCCACATATGCAATCCTTAGCAGCTCTATGGCGACGCTCCCCAAAGCCTTCCATCCCCTAACCGTAGAAGCCGGGGACTCCTTTCTCCACTGAGAGGTCCAAAACGATATCGTCTCCTTTTTCCGGTGAAGACCAACATGGGGTTGGAAGGTAACAAGAGAACCGGCTCACTCGCGAAGGAGGGTTGAAGAGGCATCCCGACTACGACCGGGTGTCCGGTCTCGGTCGGTGTCTATAATCTTCTGGGTAGTCTAACATAATTGTTTTGTACCGGAATAGTTAAATAGACCTATATACCAGATCTAAGAGGCGATTAGTACTGAAACTGACAGATGGCAGCATATCCATCTGAAATAACGTAGCTTAAATCCAAAATGGGTTTTGCAGTTACGCTCTGCGATTGCCATCACGCCTGCCTAACGCGGCAATTATGGTCAGGCCTTTCTCAGGAAGGCTTGTCCAGTCTTATTTTAAGTGTTAAGCAAATTACTTTCTTGATTAACTATATAACAATTCGTGACTTATAATATTTCCTTCTTATATTGATTATTTAATTTCGAAAGTACCAACCATTTAAACAAGAGAACTTATCGAGTCGAGTCTTATTCTTTATGTTAGAAGTCTGTGACACCAGCAAGTGAATGATATTTATTCTGTATATTTGTTCGCGCATAACTCAAAAACTACTGAACCAATTAACATGAAACTTAGACAGCAATGTGAAGCGACTATTAACTTCAAATCTTAGTGACATATAATTATAATTATCTAAACTGTGGAAGTGTTACGTCCACGCGTGGTTGGCCTGCCGCTGCGCAGTGGCGATCTCCCTGCGCAGGAGTCGCTCGTTGGCGCACGCCGCACGCATCTCCGCTTCCCGCTCGCCGGCCGCCACCGCCTGTTCACGTTGCACGCGCAAGTTGTTTAGTTGCGACTGGAGAGATGTTATTGTCGAATACGATGAGTTTTTCAGCTGAAACAATAACATGGCAATAGTGTAGTTATACATTCGTGTGGTCTTGGTGTACAAGATAGGTTTACTACCATCTGCGCCATCAGGCGTGTCAAAATCTTGATTTCCACCATTTTTTGCATAATAAACCAGCACTAAACTTAGTTTTGAGAGTACATTAGTTTACAAGTACATCTCTTATTAATCAATTTGTACTTATTATTTGTTTACATGACACTTATGACATACCAGGTCAACAAAATCATCAGTCATTTCAGTTGTAGCACCATGTTTTCTTTACTGACAATGGGCAATATTGTGCCTAAATTAAAATTTTATTTCTTATATTTGTATTTATGTATAAATAAATAAATAAATTAGTAGAATAATTTATTGAGTTAGCTAAGCCCCCAAATTTGTTGTGCGTCTTAAAAAGTTCTGGTCTACCTCTGCTAATGATAAACCAGGGTCAATGCTCGGTAAAGCACTCTATACGTATCAACAATCAATAAGGAATAAAGATTCAATACCTGCGTCTCTCGCTCCTTCGCTCGGACTTCTTGGTGGAAGTTATCCATTTGTTCTAGAATCTTCTCTCTTTCCAGCACGTTGGCCTTCTGCTGTTGCCTGTTAGCTTCTATCTTCTCTTCTAGCTGCCGCTGTAGCGTCGACGTCACCTCTTTCATGAGTATCGACCGGGCTTCTCGCTCTTTCGCCCAGAGCTAAAATATGCGTGTATATTTGATAAATATCTTTGACTTCACTTCCTCTAATATCGGTCGTATCCAGTCATTGGTAATGTTTAAAAAATGTTATTATATATATACATACTTTTTATAAGAATTGGTTACTCTCTATATAACTCTATATCTCCTTGTCGAGAAACAAGGATATCCAGAGAATAGTAGGCCTCCATAGCTTATAGATGTTCGTAATATCACAAACTAGATGCCAACCTTGTGACTTGAAAATATTGTTGTTACCCTGTTTTTCACTGCCTCTCTCACCTATCATAACGGAACACAGCAACGCGAACACTGTTGTTTGGCGGTAGGAATTGGTGAGAGTAAGGTGTCACCAATGCAGAAGATCTTTGTATGAGTTTTACTTTTAGGAGTTTGCTCAGATAAAATCATTATAACTATCATCAAATAAGCAATTGGAAGTCGACTGTAAGACATAGAAATTGGTAATTTGTTCTTAATTGCCGTGCTGGGCAAGCATGTCGTAAATTGTAGAACGTAGCTGCTGTCTATCCCTGCCTAGCGTTGAGCTATGCTGATAGATAGATAGTCTCCGGTACCTCAGGCACTACAAAGGGAAGTACTATTCTACTCACTACCTAACTACTCTCTACCGATACCCAACGGCTATACTATTAAAATAAATGATATACCTTATCCTGTTTGTCATTAATCTGCCTGGCTTCACCGTCGTACATTGTTTCTATGTTCTTCTGCCTCTGCCGCTCTTTGTCCTTGCACTCTTCCAACTCGCGCAGAGCGGTGTCGAGCACGCGTTTATAGCTGGCGCATTTCTCTTGTTCGTTCTCGAAATCCTAAGATAATTCATAAAATATGTATGTATAAATATATCACACCCTTAGATAAAGACAGCTACAATACAAAATTGTATTTTATATCATCATTGCAGCCGAAAACGTCCACTGATGGATTTAAGCCTCCCCATAAAACGGAAATTTTCTGCTTAATTATCCCGCTGAGCAGTGTAACTTTCCCGTCAGGAATGTCCTGCCCATCCCCTACCAAGTGCATTTAAGCCATACTATTTTGGATGGTACCTCCCTCTGTACCACGTGTCGTAAGAGATGACTAAAGCACGACAACCGACAGGTGACGGTATATCCATCCACGACAGTGCAGCTCATATACACAGGGGATAGGCAACATCATCCCTATCGTGAAATCTGCGCTCTGCGATTGACAACACGCTTGCCCAGCGCGGCATTAACGGGAAAAATTCCCCCTTTCTTAAGTAGTCCTATGTCCAGCATTGGACTTCCAATGGCTATAATGATGATGACTTTGGATGGCTATACCGCCAACTGTCGGTTCACGTATCTCAGCCGCCTCTTACGACACCTGGTGCATGGGGAGGTACTATCCTAGTCTACCGGTACCTCACGGCTGTGCCATTATATACACAATCCTATAATTTCATATTTTATATACACCTTTCGAAATTAACGCAAATGATTGCATTCCGACCTATTATTCACATACTTATACGGAAAGACTTTTTGGAACATATTGTCTTAAAGGAATTCATCTCATGTAAATTTATGATACGAGTATATCGCATGCCACAAAATATCATTTAATTGTATCGGGTTTAAAAAGCTTTGAATGGAAGTCGATAGGAGGCGCACCGGACAGCGCGACGTGATTCAATGGCGGATTGATGTTTTTTCTTATTGATGTGATTGATTCTCATATTACAAAGGATCAAGAACGAAATGATTGAGAAGGCGATATATGTAAACTTAAGTCATTTATTTGTATTTTCAGGTATCATAAATGTGTGATTAGCGAAGGTAAATGATATCTTTTGTAAATAATCGCCATCTTCCGGGATGATTTGTGAATCTAAACCATCCAGTGCGCCACACAAACGCTTATAAAAAAATCAATTAATCATTGGTCCAGCCGTTTAGTAAGAGTTCAGTGACATAAACACGTACAAAAGAGTTATATATATAAAATAAAATACACAGAACTTACCTTTAATACAGCTTTTTGTATCCTGGTCACCATTTCCAGGTCCAGTTCGATCTCCTTCAAAACTGAAATCACTTTCCTCTTCAACTTGTACTTATGGAGGCCCATATTTACAATGTTCGCGTCCCTCTCTGCCACAAGCCGCGCATGTTCCCTTTCTCTCTCACTTGATATGAACCGTAACTCGTCTAGAATCATTTTCTCTTTTTCTTCCACTTTCCGCAATTTTTTCACAAAAGATTCTTTTTCACTCAGCTCTGCTATCTGACCCTCGAGGCTTTCGCGGAGTTCCTGCAAAATAAATTATATGTTTATATTAAATAAAGCCTTTTCTTATTATGCTTAATTCTATACATATAAATAAAATTTATGTCTGTTTGTTGATTCCAAATTAACAGTAAAAAACAATATTTAAACTCACACCTATATCACAAAGAAATAAGCAGCAATAGCGATGTTGCGGAATAATTTTATTTCAAACACATTGTTCCTACTTTTATGCTATAAAATAAAATTTTAAACGCTTGTAAAACTAATTATATGAAAAATTTTAATATTTGTTAATATAAAATATTACTAAGGATATATATTATATCAACATGATTTTTATGTATTGGCAATTAATTGATATACAGGTTATATGTATTAAAGATTTAGATCAATGCAGTAAAACATTAGGTATTATAATCATACCTAGCCGTAGGATATCCACAGCTGGACAAAGGCAAGTGATTTTAGAACAAATAAAAAAAATAAAAAAATATTGTAGGTACATACAGCAACAGATCAACTTACCCGAATCTGTCAAACCTTCGCAAACGAAGTTAATCTTAAAAATTGAGACATTGAGTTTAAAATTTACTGATTTGGGTAGCGTTGTCCACCATACCTTCCCCTGTACCAGGTGTCGTAAGAGGCGACTGAAGTACCGGAACCGACAGATGGCGGCATATCCATCAGGAAAAGCGCAGCCTAAATACTACAGGGTGGGGATAGCCAGCAGCATCCACGTCACGAAGTTGCACTCGTGCGATTGACATCACGCCTGCCTACCTAGCGCGGCAATTATAGGCAAAATCCCTTATCTCTCCTATCCAAAATTTTATAGCACTAAAAGTTAGTATAAAACATCTACAACATAACGCGGATGAAACCACGGGGAGCTGCTAATAAACCAATAAAAATAGAAGTCCCGTTAACATATTTCCACTTAAGGTAGGATTCACTTTTTTTTATAAATTTACGTTACTGCAGAAGGATATAGCTTTCTATTGTAAAAGAATATGTAAAATTGGCTCAGTGGTTTTTAAGCCTATTTGTTACAAACAAAAACACATTTTTTATAGTAATTTACACAACCTATTATTGCACTGACTCCGAGATAAGAGTCGGATATCAGACAACAGATAAATTACAAATATAATGCGTCGGATCGACGTAAAATTAAAATAAATAGATTTAGTAAGTACCCTCATTTGTAGCTCCTTCTCTTTCAACCTCTCTTCCTCTATCTTGATCTGCCGCCGCAGCATCTCATCTCTTTCCTCTAGTGTCTTTCTGTTGTCTTCTTCTTCCTTTTTCTTTTGCATTTCCTTCTCAACTATTTGCTCCATCCTACAAACGGTTTTACAATAAAATATGTAACTCGATATTAAAGACACGTACATCTGATTAAAATTGTTTTTCATTTAGATGGTTATTTTTGTTATTGTGCCAGTACCTACCCCCACAGAAAGCAAATGTCAATAACGTTTTTTTTATTTGACTAGGTCTAGGTGGTAATAAGCGTATAATCATAATATAGACGCCCGTAAGATATCACTAGCGCGTTGCCAACCCTATGACTTGAAGATATAATGGAACATTACTCAGTAATTTCACTGCCTGCCACGTGTCAAACCGAAACACAGCAATGCGAATACTGCTATTTAACAGTTAAGAATGCAGACGATATGAGGTCTATCTCATGTAACTAATAAATAAATAATAAATACTACTCAGTTGGTCTTACCAAGCCGACTTGCACTTCCCGTTGGCGACGTAAGCCGCTGCGGCCCGAAGCTCCGGCTGTCGCAAGCGCCAGGCGTGGTGCAGCCGGAGTTCAGCCTCGTGCCGGCGCAGCTGCTCCTCCTTCTCCACGATGCCTTGGTTGATCTCCGCTAGAATAGACGTCGGCACCTTGTTTAAGTATGACCTAGAACAAATCTATAATATTAATAAGGAATTTTGTGGAATAACATTGCAATTCCCCGGTTTTTTCCTAATTAACCTAATGTTGCAGTTGCCAAATGTGTTTAAATCGTAAAAGTGATCATATTTTTTTTATTTGAGTAGAATGCTTACAAACCTAAGCTCATAAAATATTTTTAATTTATTTAAAAGTTATTATTGTTTTGCAATATTTACAAACATTTATCCATAAAATAGAAATTCAGTCTATTGTATGTAAATAAAATAAATATCAAATATATAATACATATATTTATTGAATCAACTAAACAAAATAAATAATTATTACACCTACATGAAGAGATGTTCACATAAGCACTATTTACAACAAAATAATGAAGCATGATTCTTTAGTAAAAATACTTAAAAACTTTCTTATGAGAAGGGCATAAACAACCAATTGGTCACTGACGGATATAAAATAGCTATAAGTGGTAGGTACCAACTAACTACCTAGACATTATATACAGTCATCTATAATTGCAATGGATCAAAATAGTACATACATATAACACCAATAATTTAGTTAAATAGAATATATATCTAAGAGTTACAATATTGACTCTTAAAACAGAAGACACAAATGGGACCTTTTACAGTCAAATTGCAAGGATGTGTCCTTTTTTGAGTCTAATTGAACTAGATTAAGGTGACCCCAATCTGATACTGAGTTAAGCAGCGATTCAACTACAGATACATGTTTGAAACAATGTACATGACCTTCAGCATCGCATAACAAACACTAGTTGCAAAAATCCTATGTTATGAAAATTACCTCTCCATTTTATTATATCTCCAAACACATGTTTAACCTTTGCTTTAATAAATAATTCCTTAAGTAGCACTATCACTATATAACAATATCACCTACATTATTAATTGTATTTGTGTAGTATATTTACATGTAAACTATTATTTATGTCTAAACTAAATCTGTAGCATGTACAGTATGTTAAGTTATATTAGAATATACTTTAGATGAGCTACTCAGATGCACCTTAAAATGTAAATCTCATTTTATTAACTCACTTTACATGCCAAGGATAAAAGCAAGAAATTGGTCTATATTGTAAGAATATTATTATCATTTAGTTTTGAGTCATGAACTGTGATCCTAACTAAATAATGCTAGTAGATTTCTAGATACTTGCCCATTTTTATAGTACTTGGGTTGAGCGGCCAATGTCTTTAGTTCTTGCTGGTACTGCATATTTTCTTGGAATAACATCATTTCCAATTTTTTTCTTCGTTCTTCTAGTTTGCTGAAAACAGTAACAAAATTTTTGTATTACAAGGATAGATTATTTACCAATAATTACACAATAATACATACAATAAAACAAATGTAGATTTATGTATTGAATAATGTCAAATTATAACTTGTAGTCTATAAGCTATTTTACTTTAATTGTAGCCTCATGACATTATTATAAAATTTTTTCAGAGACATAGGAGTTAAAAAGAGTTAAAAATATCTGTACTTACGCAGCCCTTATTTTCCTTTCACTCAACAGTATCGCTTCCTTGTTAGCCTTTTCATAATACCCTTCCGTGGTCCACTGCTCATGGTGTCGAGACTTATTTGTATTCGCCTCAAAATAGTTTGCAATCTGTATTTTTTAACACAGTAAAATAGTACTCAATCAAAAACTATTTATGGTTTGTTTATTAAAATAGTGGTTACAATAATAAATTGAATATTACCTTTCTAAGTTCTTCAGCTTTTCGCAACTCATTGTCACGACGCTGTGCAGCTAGTGCCTGCAGCTGCCACTGAGGACGTGGTCTTGACATACTAAACTTAAAAACAACTAAAAATATATACTTAGGAGTATTATTGATACGGAGGTCTTTATAAGACAACAGGTGCGTTCAAACTACTTTAAGCTTTTATGCACTCAATGACAAAGTTATTAACAGAAAACTGAGTCATTTGTGAGATCAATACAAGGAAACTGTTCGTTTCTACAGGCAAAATTCACTGCCACGGCTGACTAAGCCCCACACAAAATTCAGGTGGGTAGAAATATTGTTGGTAATTGAAACACACGGTCAGACGTAATACGTCGCGTTCAATTTCAAAGTACCTTAGTTGTTTAATTTTATTACTCACTAGCACGATATTTTCAAATAAACGACGACACACGGTTAGCTGTCAAAACAATGTTATGTCATTATGACAGTTGCTAGGTAACCAGAAGTGTTCTAAAATAAATAAAATATTGGATCATGTATGCCCTATTATTAAATATATTTACTTAAACTAATAAATTTGTTAACTGTATAATAGTTAAAAAAGAAGGGAAATAAAATAAGAAAAAAAAACGGTAAGGATACAAGCGAGAGGTACTTTAAAAGTAGCCCTAAACATAATACTAAAACATAAATTAATATTCTGGTTAAAAGTCTAAGTAAAGTGTACAGTATATGTACATTTAATTTGTTATTTTATGTTTTCTATTCATTTGATGCTTGAAGACCTCATTCAAGTTTCTTAACTGATGGATCTCAAATAGCCTGGCGGGTAAGCAACTTGAAGTGGCAATGGGCAGGGCACTTAGTTCGCAGAACCAATGGACGATGGAGTCGTAAGGTTCTGGAATGAGACCAAGCACAAGCAAGTATAGCATTGGACGTCCAAGTTGGACATACGTTTTGACTGAAACCGCAGGATCGCGCTGGACTCAGGCCATATTAACTTATTACTTCTTAGTTGGATATAGTGGGCTAAGTTTTTATTTTAACCAGTAAAAGTATATTTTTTAAACTTATACGCTCATACTTAAACGAACTTGATATGAAAATAGAAAAATACTGCCCAAACAGCCTTAAACGCCTGATTTTCATTATATATTTGTTATCATAAAATAAATTTTGCCTCTACAATTGTTTTAGGAGTCAGATACAATGATCTACCATTTTTGAGGACAACAGATTAAAATATATACAGAATTAAAATATCCAGGCTTACAGGTCAATTTAGTATTTTAAAGAATTTTTCGTTTTTGATTTACGCAAAGGGATTTACGTTTGTTTGTATTGTCACTTATGGACTAAATATTTTTTTCTGATACATTAAAATTTGTATGAATAATATTATTTCTCGAGAACGCCACATTATCCTAAATTACTGAAATCACATAAACACTACACATTACACTTCTACGCCTACTGCTGCTGCCTATCCCCGCCCTGTGCATTTCATCTACACTGTTTCGGACGGGGGTTACCGCCGCCCGTCGGTTTAGGTAGCTTGGCCTCTTATGTCACCTGATACTATTTTACTTGGTTACCCGGCAGCAAATTTTAAAACATTTTGTATAAAATTTTACAATCCTTAACCTCAAATAAATCGTTTTAGACGGTTGAAACCTTTCCTACAAACATAAAAGAAATGCTACTAAAGAATGAAATGCTACTATAGAAATGCTTCACCGTTAAAGATACTTCATTAACGGTAAATATTGGTCATCTGACATCGTATGTTGGTTTCTTTAGGTAGTTAAAAAGCAATAAAAAGTACTCACTTATTTTTAATATTATATTACACACACTTCATTATTAGAACAAATTTTTACATTCCTATTTTTACCGAAGTTTGAAACCAAAAAATTGGTGTTAAACCGGCCTTATAACTATATAGGCTTTGGTCAGCCCTCTAACTTGTTAGTCCGCTAAGCTTATGTCTGTAACTTTGGTTCTTTTACGGATCTCATTGATGAATCGATCGCGATTGTAATGGATCGCGATTGGATAATATTATCTAGTAATAATTTTATTATCGCTTCAACCTTCACACACTGAACAAAAAAATACGGGCATTGCTGTTAGGTTGCGACTTCAGAGACCATTTTAAAAGCGGTTCTGATACAAGTGAAGTCAACAAAATCCTTTGGTTTGGAGCCTCTAAGTATGCCGCCTCTTTTGCAGCCTAGATCTTGTTGGTAATGGTCTGGGTAGCCTCTTCTACCTGTTCGGGGGTAGACAGGAGGTGATCAATATCCAGCCGGCTCAGTGCTTGGCTGTATGCCTTCCTGTTCATGCAGACTGGGTCGACCCGGGCCGGCAATAATCAGCAATCCGTCGTCAAGGTGGTCGTAACTAGTATGGGCAGGTGTTGCGTGTCAAGTTCGTACAGTGCCTCGATTGCGGTTGCGTTGGAAAGGCCTCTGGTGAGCACGATGTCCAGTACATCTGGTGTGTACCTGTCACTGCTCGGGATGTTGGTGGGAGAGTCCAGGCCAAGGACATCGAATCCCACCCTTTCCGCAATCGCACTTAGTTGCCTGCCGCCGGGCGACACGTGAACCTCATTCCACGTGCTTCGCGTTCAGGTAACCCGCTACAAGCGTGGGGGTGTCACTTTCGAAGAGGACTCTGTAATCCTCCTCATGCACCCCCGGTTGTGGGTAGGGTATGCAGTGAAGATACGTTTCTCCAACCCTCATGCCCATACCGTTACTCCTATGGTTCTTGTGGTGCGTGATCACCTTCTCGTGCCACCTCTTTATTGCCTGCGGACAGCACTTATCTCAGCATCTCATAATGGCGGTACCTACGTATGTTATCCAGGCAGCTTCAGGGTTTGACTCGGCCCCAGAATGACAACATGTATGTCCTGCGACTAGACGAGGAGGTGGAGCTGCTGGATCTTACCTCGGATTCTACCGAGGTTCCAATAGATAAGTCGTATATCCTTGTTATTCATTAGTGCCGACAAGTCAGATCAGTCCTCCAACAATGGGGTTTCAACCGCCGCTTCCTCGGTCTGTATTTGCTGTAGCAACTGTGCCAATTATGACCGAGTCATGTATTGGTTGTGGGGGTGGGGGGAGAGTGGGTAGTATTTGTTGACTGCAGTTTTTGTCTTTGTCTATAGCTGCGGGTGTCCCATTCTTGGGCTCCCATCGAGTCTTGGTAGTGGTGTTGTCCTCATGTTAGGCCCGGTTCCCAGCTCTGCGTGTGCTCACGAAAGCCTTGGCCACCCTTTCGTGGGTCTGTGCCAAACTCCTGTCCTCGTTGAGAGTGAGGGAAGGCCTGGGCAGGATTAAACTTAGCTGAACAGGCTTGGGCAGGCAAGAAAAAAGCTGTGCAGGCTTGGGCTGGTTTGAGAAATACTGGGCAGGCTTAGGCAGGCTTTGACATCTCTAAGCACTGGGCATGTACGGGCGCTGGTGTGCCGGTTTGGGTAATTTTGAGCAGGTATGGGTAGAGCATCTACCTGGCTGGTTTCCACCCTGGTGCGCTGCCTGCGGCGTCTTCTGCACTTTACTAGTTGCCCCCCTTTGCGGAAAAGCCGGGCATCTCTTATCATTGGCCGGGTGTGCCTTTGCGCAGTTGGCGTTAAGTTGGTTCTGCGTCACGGGGCCTCTCGCAGTCCCGGGCCAAGAGGTCTCCCGCGCATCTGACGCACTTGATCGGGTGTTGGTAGTTCACTAAGGCGTGCCCAAACGCCTGGCACCTATGACCCTGTGCCGAGCCTCTTATGGTATAAATTGGTTTCTGGCTCTGGGGTTTATGGTATAAATTGTACGCCCTGGCCAAAAGGGCGGCGTGCGGTGCGTGTCCAAGCGGAAGTAGCTGGTCCAGTTGGGGAGTCTCTCAACTACAATAGGCGGATATCCCTGGCCTTATTTATGGTAGGCGTACCTACGCGGAGGCTGTGTTATTGGGGGCAGGCATCGAGGCAGCAGCGGCCGCGTATGACGGCCTAAGATCGCCATCATATGACTCACCCCTATTGGTGAGGGTGGGGGCCGGATCTCCATACGGTGTCAATTCTAGTTCCCCCTTTTCGGGGAAGCAGTCAGATATAGGTGGTGGTGATGGGGTACAGTGGCACTCCTCGTAACTGTCCGCTCCCCGAAATCGTTGTCATCCGCCTTATAGTATTCCTGCGGTGGGGAAGGACCGTGTTGGGGGCATTTCTCCTCGCCTTCCTGCATCTCGTCTTCATCGCTTCGAGCTAGGCCACCTTCCTTGGGAGGCCGTGGATTGGGTGCGTACCTACCTCCCGTCATAACCCTTCTTAAACTTTCTGTTCGACCGTGAATTTTTGTCTGGAGAGTACTTACCAAAAATCGATACAACGGCGAACTTTCTCGATTATTCCTGCAGTTTTTTTTGCTGTTGGCGTTTGTTGTCGGTGAGTTGGCTTTATGGCTTTACTTGTGAGTTATTCCCGACTTTCGTTCTAAGGCTGGGGACGAGGAATTGAGCACGCACAGCACTAAACTTAATATAATATAATGAGTGTCACTATCACAACTTCTGCACTAAAAAGCGTCTCTGGTTGAACCCGAAGTGGACATAGCAGTAGTGCGCGACTTGAACTATGAGTGGGATCGAGTGACTTTAGACATCAACTCACGTATCGAAGAGAGATAGAGGTCGCGGTGCAAGTTCGCATTTACATTGGTATTGCTTATAAATGAAGCCATTGTACCAGACTTAGCTACCTTAAAGGAAAGCTCTGCTGTGTCCACCGACCATTTCTAGATGGTGTTAAAGTACGTGCTCTGTAAGGCGTAACTGAAGGACGCAGGTGCCTAGGGCAAAAACTAAATTATTCGTTAATGACAATGTCTTTTACACGCGCGACTATGAGACGGTCACACAGTTTATCTAAGGATTTAAACAATTCTTGATGATTTCTACAATCTTTACTGGGCTTGGGGATGCCTATTAAGTCTATGTTCTTCCACATGTCGATAAACATGAAGTTGAACACAGCATTAAAATGCACCGGCTGGTTTGAAATCCTGTCTAAGACACTTTTTCAGTCGGATCTGAAAACAGTGTGAAAGGTCTACCAATAGGTATTAGAGAAATTGGCGAAGCCGTCGGCGGCCGTGAGCGATTTTTCACCAACACGGATTTTTTTAGTATTGAGATAACACCAACCTTGTGACTTAAAGATATTATGTCACAACAATACATTAATTTCCCTGCCGCTCCTCCTACCTTTTAAACCGGAACATAACAATGCGAACACTGTTGTATGGCGGTAGAAGTATGAGGCCCACCTCAAGTAAATCTCAATTTTTCGCAATATTTTTTATAATAAACATATAGTTACAGGTTAACTAGTTTTTATATAAAAATAAAAATTTATTCCCACAACATCTCATACATTGACCTAAATCCGTGGTAAGTCGCTTGAAGCACTTGTGTAACGGACGCCAGGCAAGAGAGAAATCACAAATATACTACTTAAACAAGTATATTTAACATCCAGATACACCCAGACCCGGATGTACCTCCGGTAGGTTCGGTATACCACTCTTCTATTCGAGTATAAGATCCCACATGAAAATGTATACCGTAATAAATACCTTAAGACTCTTAAAGAATATCAAACAACCAAGGTATTATAAATGTAACACCTAAAATGCATATCTAAAATAGAACAGGCAATAATAACAGAAAATTTTACTTCTTTGTTTAATGACTTTAAATTAATTGAGTGATAATATTCTAAAACCCTGAAAAAATTGCGGTTTATTCAATGGTTGATAAATTTACTTAATTCATATTATTTATTTCCTATGGTTATTTTTTAAGTTCATTATCATATCAGCATATTGCACATCAACTGCTGGACACAGGCCTCCCAAAAAAAGGAGGAAATTTTTCCACATTGCCGCGCTGGGCAGGCGTGGCGGCCATCGCAGAGCGTAGCTACTCAACGGGTATGCTGCTGCCCATCACCGCCAAGTTAAATTTGATTAACGGTTAGCATTTGAATTTTAGGTAAATATATCTGTCGGTTCCGGTACCTCAGTCGCCACTTACGACACCTGGTACAAAAAGTACCTTCCCTTTACGGCCATTATTATATTAAAATTCTTTTTTTTTATTTTATAAGCATTATAAAACTTACACTTAATTTAAGAGAAACAATTTAATATTAAAATAAATAAATATTAAAATTATATATCACGTGCGTCTACAGGCTGCGGTGTCGTTGTATCTAGTATCAAGAAGACTGCACGTTTACTTGTCGCCCAGGCCTAATATAAATAAATAATGAAGAAAAAACGAACACTTGTATAGATTTTGTTGATAAAGTGAAATACATACTATTGTATACCTTTAGTACACAAATTATATAATATCACGATACTGTGCTACATTGGGAGCCCATGGCATATCTCCTCACAAAGAATGGTTATACGAATTTACTTTTTCACAACATGCGCTAGAATTGAGCCCAGGCAATGTTTAAGACGAGTTAAATGAAAGCTGTGCAAAGCATTATATAAGTTTAAATTATGATAGAAATGCCATATTTGGAGGCATGTATATAAAAAAGATATGATATTTTCTTCTAAAATAATGATAGTTATAATTTATATAAAGTAAATGTTAAATAAAAAAAACATTCATTAACTTTACTAATTATTTTAAAGAAAGCGTACCTACATATATTAATTACCTAAATAACAAATTAAATCCTTCTATATTTCAACGGAATAATACCTATAATATTTATTGTAGTACTAAAATATTAACCTGGGCGTTGGAATTATATACCTTTTAAATATAATTGTTCTATAAACTAAAAGTCATTTCAAATTTTAACAGCTCATAGAAATAGTCTCAATCTCAAGCTTAAATGCTTTCATTGAGGGGTTCACAAGCTTACGAACTTACTATACGGCCTTCGACGTGATAGCGGGTCACATTCCGCTCTGAGAAGCGGGACGGAGATGGTTGCCGTCTCAGGTTGACGAAACAATGGCGGGTGAAATGGTGTTGCCCACATAAAGATATTTCTCGTATAATAGTAGGATGCAAGTAAATATAATAAAATGTTGTCTGGATTATTAATTATTATTAATATTTATATCCACATTCAATATAGGCTTTATTGATATAGAATTATATATGTTTAATATTAACTATAGTAAGCTACGTGATTCCGAATAATATAATTATCATTCGGTATATTAGTAAAAGTATATTAGTGTTTATATACAAATAGACTAGATCGCATATTAGTACATATATTTTATATCCATTAATGGAAATTTATTTATATAAAATGCAAAAATCTACAATGTACGTGCTTCAGAGAATGGGTTTGTGTACTTGTGTACTTTCAAATCATATATCATTATTATAGAGCATAAATATGATATATCTCTTGGAACATACACATGGTTCTTTATTCAGTTGAATACATTTTGTCAGGTACTTGTTCATCACTTATATATCACAATCAAAATAAATATAATGTGTTAATAACATAATGATGGTAGATTTTTAAGGCTTCAATCTAAATTTGGGCTATACTACACTATGTGAACTGGCAGCACTGGAAACCGGCAGTCAGTTTTGTGTTGCGCGTGCGCAGGCTTACGTACGGCCCCGACGCGAGCTGCAGTTTATACAAATATCCGATTTTACCATCGAATTCAGATGACTTGCCCTTTAATTAATCAAAAGTGACACGTTTCAGTGATTTGTCAGTGTAAAATACTAAAATGTACAGTGTAAATTAAAGAATGCCTCTGTAAAATGTGCATGTAAAGTGGTTTACCATTGATATTTTTTGTTTGTCCGCCTCTGTGTAGGTAATAACCGTGGTTCGAAGCAAGAAATGGGTTTATAATTGGTCTAAATCAAAGGCAGCGATGGTAAGTTACACCAGCTTCGCGTAAAACATAAAATCAAACTTGTGTGCGTGAGTGAAGACGGAAATATGGTCCGTGTGCCAAAGAAATGTTTCAGAGTCGGTCCGATGCTTTAGGTGTGTTTTTACGACTAAGAATAAATTTCGAAAGGTTTGATTTATAAAAACACGCGTGTAATTGGTAGAGCTAATGGTTTTAACCGGCGATCAGAGTCCGTAGATTGATCAGTCTGCAAGTAGCTGGCGGAGTAGTCTAGAAAGTTGTTTTGATGCGTTGTACGCATGTACTATACGTAAGCTCTTTAAAATATGGTTTGTAAGTTCTGTGGCGGTGGAATGGACAATTTTAATATAGTTGTGGTTAAATACAAGTATTAAATTTCATATCTGTAAACACTTCGCCGCTAGTCAAACGCGCCAAACAAAAGACATCAACGCGTGAAGTTTTTATATTCACTTGAAATAGAATGTTGATCTAAGGCTTCATTTTCTAGTCTATTTTAAGAAGTTAATCATTCATATAAGTTTAATAAAATCCTGTTTATGCTCCCCGTCTGCATTTTATTGATTTCAAGGAATAAAATAACCACAAGGCTATCAATATTTCTCAAACAGTTGCTCCTTTATTAATTCCCGTGGGAATATAATGAAATCATCACTATATTAAACTGATTGATTAAAATAAAATTTCTTGGTCCATTAGTCTGGATCAATTGTTTCAGTTATATCTTAATTCCTTATTAGAATATTTTTTTATACTGGAAATATTAAACAACATAAATTATATATTGCCATAGTAATAGAGAGAAACAAAATAACTGTGTCTTTTGGACGTCACTTAACGTAATTTTGTGGGTCCCGTAAATGCAATTTGTGTGGTTTGTGGATTGAATACTTTTTGCGGTTAAATTTCTACTGAAGCTGTGTTACTGTAAAGTGAAGATAAAGAGAGTATGTGCATGAACTTTAAGAGCGGAAATCGACCTTCAAGTAAATTGAACATCAGTAATTTTTAATATTTATTTATTTTCTGAAAAATAACTCTGATATATTATAATTTTATGATCTCAATACTCTGTTTTAAATTTGCTAGTCCATTAAATACAATGTAATTAGAATAATAGCTTACAAACACATCTTTAAATTATTTTTTTAGTTACATTCTTAATCTTAGGTTGGTTTTATATAATACAAGTAGGCCAACTCGATTTCGTCCGGGTTTCGTCCATACAAACAGATAAAGCCGGAATATTTGTATAGCAGCATTCCCAAAAAAAATCACTAAAACTCGCAACTCCGACTTTCTCATTTAATAAGGGTTATTTCTAAATATAAAAATAAACCTTAATTAATTTTATTATAAATAATAAAATTCTACTCTGCCGGTACCTCATGGCAGAGTAGAATTTAGTACTCTCCTTGTACCAGGTATCGTAAGAGGCGACTAAGGTACCAGAGCTCACAGATGGCGGTATATCCATTCAAAACTGTGCAGCTCGTATGCATAGGGCGGGGATGGGCAGCAGCATCCCAGTCACGAAAGCTGCGCTCTGCGATTGCCAACACGCTTGCCCAGCGCGGCAATTATAGGCAACATACCCCCTTACTTGGGGAGGCCTTTCCAACAGTGGACTTTTAAAGTAGCTGGTATGATGATAAATAATAAAATAAAATAAATTCCTACATCTCATACATTGTCCTCACTTCGAAGTAACTCGCCTAAAGCACTTGTGTTACAGACGTCAAGCAACAGAGGAATCACAAATATACTATTTAAATGCATATATTTAACATAGTACAAACACAAATATAATCATATAAATATTTGTAATTTCTAGTAATTTTGAAACCCCACTTTTATAATTAGGTATATACATTTCAAACACCCTGTTTTACCACCTCAGGAGTCGAATTTTGCAAAATTGTCTCAGTGAGCACGTATATTCTAGAAAAATCCCTAAGTAGATGTTTTATGTCTAAAGCCTTATTTAATGTATTATAATTAATAACAAATTATGATGCAAAATATTATTATGACAAAATAAATACTATGTGCGAAGACTTTTTTTGTAACAAATACATTATCGGCGTTTGTGTAAGCTCATACGTAAATTACTCGTTCCTAAAACTTGCTTCAGTATGTATTGTAGTTCTTGAATTTCAAGTTATTATTACTAATAATAATAATAAATTCCCACAACATCTCATACATTGACCTGACTCCATGGTAAGTTGCTTAAAGCACTTGTGCTACGAATGCCAGGCAACAGAGGAATTACAAATATACTACTTAAATTCATATATTTAACACCCAAATACAGAACAATTACAAATACCATCATATAAATATTTGCTCTGGGTGGGAATTGAACCCACATTGTGCATAAGACAGGATCAGTACCATCTGCCGGGCCCGTCACATTAATTATTAACTAGATAAAGATTTATTAAATGGGTTAAGAGTTCGCCGCCCTCTATATATGTTTATATTTAAGATGCTAAGGACATGTTTACTTTTACAAGCATAAGAACACAACTCTAAGGAATAGTGATTAAAGTTTCTATTTTTTATTGATTTAGTGTTGAGCCTTTATTCTTAGAGACTAACTTTTAAAGTAATATGAGAACAAGACATGTAATATGCTCCCGACGGTAATGTTATAGCTGTTAATGTATCCAACTACTTATAATTTCATCAGACAAGCAATATTAAACAACATTTGAAAAACCTCCATATTTATTCCTTTGATAAGAATAATATCAATGAAATAACTGAATAGTGCTTATAAAAGTAACTGCAGCGATAATATTAAAAGTTAAATAACTAAACTTTCCCATTTATTATAGCTAAGTGGAATCCCATTGCAATATATTACCATAAAATGTTGTTTTATAGTATGTTTATTGACCAACAATATAGTGTTTGATTGCTCAGCCCTTCGTTATGGTAAAGAGCGTTGCGGTAGCTACCTTTCTTTCCATTATTTTTTTTCTGTATGTAAATGGCATAAAATAATATGATTCCCCTGCGGCGAAGGTTGCCTCACGCGACAAAACCACACGCTGCTCTGATCCTGGTTCCGTATAATTATACAGCCATTTGGGACACCAAAAAAGGGTCGGCTCGTGCCTTGTTTTAAATAATCTAACACGGAACGAAATTGTTGTTACTTTTTAATAAATACGCATTGCGACGGATAAATCATTAGTAAAGTTGTCTAAAATCTATGCTTTCAGGTCGGTACCTCTGGAAGTATTTAATCCTTCTAACGTTTCAATTTAGGTTAGTTCACGCAAATCCATTTTTCTGTGTTGATCAGAATCGAATCTCTGTCGCGCGATAGACCAAGTTAATTTGAAGACTCTTTATGATCTTCTTGGCTTCTTTAGATTTATATCTCAAGCAAATTCGAGGATTGAGACTTTTAGTATTAATTATTGCGACGCGTGTTAGTGACGCCAGTTTATATATTGTAAATACTTACATGTATACAATTAAAAGTGTACACAATCGGCGCCATATTTAAACTGAGCAATTGGACTGTTTATGATAATACTAGCTTTTTGCCCACGAATACGTTCTCATCAATTCACATAATACTGCGCCTAGCGAATGCTGCGCCGGACATCCCTAGTGATTAATTTAATCAGAAACCACCAGAAGACGTACTTTTGAACTCTTAATATTATTCATAGATTCAGAGGAGAGGAGGTATAATGGGAGGAGGAGGAGGTAATTAACTCCTTGTATGTTCTCCAGGTGTCCAGATATAGACGACAAAAACATATAATGATATGTTATTCCAAAGAAATATGAGTACAATGGCGTATACAAATTATGCCTGATTACAATATACACGCGACCTTACGTGCCTATAATGATACCGCAGAGGTTAGAATTTGAATTTTAGGCAGGTGCCCACCTCTGCTACCGTATAAAAATAGCTCCGGGCAAGTACCCAAAATACAGATAAAAAATATTTATGTAACGTAAAATTATGTGTAATTCGAAACGTATATCTTTTTATTACGACCTTCATGTTTCAAATTGACGGAGTTTTTGTATTTGTTTTTTTAACGGTTTCATAATATAATCCTGAAAAAAATATCAAAATATTACTTACTACAGCCCGTGACATCGTCTCCAAGGACTTCCCTTTGTAGTCACATCTCAATATTGTCCCAGGATTAAAAATATTCTGTTTTTCAATAAGGATCATGCAATCCACATTACTAATTATTTTATATCCACTGCTTAATCCGTAACGTTTGGCTACCGTGTAGTACTGGTAAAGTAGAATAATACCTCTCTTTGTACCAAATGTCGTAAGAGGCGAATAAGGTAACAAAACCGACAGATGTCGTTATATCCATCCGACAGCAGCAACAGCTAAAATACTACAGAGTGATGATGGGCAGCAGAATCGTCATTGCAAAGTTGCGCTCTGCGATTGCCACCACAACTGCCCAGTGCGGCATTTATGGGCGAGATTCGGAGGCAGAAGATTTCCAATGGCTGTAACGATTAAAAAACAAAACAATTTATTCTCTACCTTGAATGCGTGCGGCATCCCCGGTATGTGTATAATTAAAATAATATTAACTGACTCAGGAGCGTATATATTAACTAAACTTTGAAATACGATATCTTGTTTTAGCAGGAACTAATTGTGAATTGAAAAATAAATTTTTGCTAATATATAAATCAGCACTTCCCCAGAGTTAAATACATTCACCTCATACTAACGCTATATTTACTAGCTTTCCCCATAGATCCGCTCATGTAAGTTTAAAGTACTTATACAATGGCGCGATATTTTCTATCTATATCTAAGCAAAACTTGATTTAGTTCTTTATACCTTGGGTCGAGCAATTTTTGTGATACATTTAATGAAGTTGAGTGTATTAAAGAAGTGAGTGACAAGGTTGTTTTGATTATTATTATAAATTACAATACATGCAATGGAACGATATTTATATTGTATATATTGACGGGCCTGAAGGCACTGATCCTATCTTGGGTTTAATCCCAAGACAAAAATTTATATGATGAATATTTGTTTGTTCTGTGTCTAGGTGTTTATATGTATTTAAGTATCAGTGATTGCTCTGCTATCTGATATCTGTAATACAAGTATTATGAGCGACTCACCTCTGAGTGTGGTTAATGTATGGGATGTTTAGTGAATTCATTTATTTGTTTTTATTAGGATTTGGTTAATTGTCAAATCACAAACTGAAATCAACTTTAAACCTCTACAGTTTTGGTTTTTGATATATCTTTATGATATATAGATCTTTATATATAGGAAAGAGTATAGACTAATGTAATGTCTCTAACTATATACTTTATAAAATGTATAAATAAAAATTCCGAATTAGGACTTAAAAATAATATAAATTAAATATATTTTCCAATGTATTATCGTTAAAAAAATAAAATATAGGCTATATATTTTAAGAACTGTTAGTACATAATACTGCAGTGGAGTACCGGAGGAGTAGAATAGTACCTCCCACTGTACCAAGTGTCGTAAGAGGCGACTACAATACCGGACCTGACTGACATTACGTAGGTAATAAATAAAAGGCAAATATCCCCCTATTTTGGGAAGGCCTATATCCAACAGTGGACTTTCTATGGCCGATATGATGATGATAATATAATATCAATAATATTTTAGCATATATATATGAGAAAACTAATAAAACATTGTTTAAAAAAAATTGGAATTACGTGGGGAAATGATGTTCTGTTTTCCAATAAAATTCAATATGCCAGCCAAGGTTTATAGTTCAAGCGAACTATTACATCCCAGGCATTACGTCGAGTTTCTAGTAACCTCAGTAAATACTTACTGTACAAAAAAATATCAATCAGATTTCCACGAATATTTCTAAAATATCGAACATCAAAACGGAGTTCATCAAAACTATCGCTGCACTGTGCTACGAGAATCCATAAACGAACCTATAAGATTTCCCGGGTAAATAGCAAACGCAAAATCATAGAGCATAATCACAGTGTTACTTCCCAGATCTATCATAAACATTCTGAATGCGTTGAAGGGTTTTACGAGAGACTTTATAGTTGCGTAATCATGGCACTGGCAATATTCTTGGCATTACTCTTTGCTTTAAACTTTGTTGCTTTATGGTTATGTCGCAGCCAAATTGTGTTAGAAACCATTAAATATTAGTTATGAATTTTTAGCAGTACCGTCGATTTTAGGGGATTGGGAAATAGTTAACTAGGAACTCATTTTGGGTTTATACCTGATACGTACTTTGTAAATGGGTTCAGACCGACTCCAGCATGAAACCTTGCAAATTTAATGTACACAAGGATGAAGTTTTGACTGGTGACTTGGAAATTAATAATATTGACTTCATTTAAACATCGGAACTTAAGGTTTTAAGTACTTTGAGTCTTGATTGTTCCTTCCTTCTTGATCACCTATAACGGAAAGCCAGTAGTACCCTTGCATTGGGCATGTCCAAAAATGGTTGATGATGATAATGATGAATTTAGCAGTCAGTTCTACCTGTAGGTATCAATTTAAGAACAAATTTTGGACTCAGATGCGTGCTTTTTTTCACATAATAATTTAAAATAATAAAATTTAAATAAAAACTTTCAACTGAATCTGAGATAAGTAGTTTGAAGCATTTTTGTTATGAATATCAGACAATATAGAAATTACAGCTTTGTAGTTTAAATACAGAACATTATTTAAAAGATTGACACTGACCGTAGGAAAGCAAAATGAACTCTATTCCACGTTATAAAGTTACAACCTGTCACAATAGGAGCCAAAACAGAATACGAATTATCGAGTTATATATGTAGTTTCATCCCATTCTCTCTGATCTGATAATTATAATAAAGGAGATATAATGAAATGACGTTTCAATATATAAAATTTAAAAAAGCTTGAATGGAAGTCGATATGGGGTGCATTGGGGAGAATCACGTAATTTTATATTAATTCGTCGTTATCATATTTTTTTAATATAAAAGATTCTAAGTCAGTCATCACAACCAAACATATCGTATTCGTCAATTTAATTTTAACAGGATTAACGTTTAAGTTCATTTGTGTATTTGAGTAATCTAAAGTGCGATGTAAGTATCGTTAAATGTCGTTTTTTGTATTCTTTATGAAATAAGATTGGACCAAGATTGGATTGCACTAAATAGAGACCGTACCCGAATGTTTGGTTGTTACACTCATTTAACCATCGATAAATCTGACAAAAGAAACTCTTGACATTTATTTCTACTTTTATATTCTAAACATAAGGACCCCGCTGGGTGAAGATAGGTTAAAAGGCAATAACTTTTCTAATGGTTTATTAGTTACCTAACATAGACGAGAGCTACACTGGGCAAGTTTTGTTAAAGAATTATTGAAGTAGATAATCCGTAGAAGTTTACAAAATGGTTAATCGGTTTACCTACAAATACGAGTACTAGAAACGAAGATGTTATATCACATTGCTAAGTGACTCCACTAGACCCTCTCTTCTTAAACTAGGACGCAACATAAGGCTCGCTACTACTTCAGAAATATAAGCGAAGTAATTTTGTAGATATCAGATGATGGTATTTTATACCAAACTTATTATATGAGGTGGATATCAAAAAGGTAGTCTGCATTGGTACCCCCCTCTTACCTATTTCTACCACCAATTGGCAGTGTTCGTAATGTTGTGTTCCGGTTTAAAGGGTAGTAGAGGTATTGAAACTACTGGGAAATGTAACATAACGTCTTCAAGTCACAAGGTTGACAATGCGCTAGTGATATCATTGTAATAATAGGCTGTGATGACGCTTACTATAAAGCAGACTGTATACTTGTTTGTTGACTTGGTGTAATAAAAAAAAGCTATATTTTCAGTATGAACACTTATGTTATTCACAGAACTTGCATAATATATCTTATGAGAAATACATTCGTGTGAGTAACAAGATCTAGATATACGGTTAAAAGCCTCCGACGTCGGAACGGAAGTTGGCGTCAGGCTTGTCATACTCTTTATCTATATAGTATAACCCTCTTTACCCTGTTGGTTCTACCCACGCAACTAATTAGCGAATGTCATTAATATTTATAGATATTCGTAATGAAGTGAACTCGTTTATTACATTGTTATTTTATGACGATGGCAATGTTTAATGGATATTGTTTAGCACAAAATTGTATTGATACTTTTTGATGTGTTTATGTCGAGCTAAAGAAAGTTTTCGTTTGCAGGTACGATTCAGAAGGAAATAGGATATCTCCAGTATGTCGCAGAGAGATTTCTCGGAGGTAAGTTACTTTGTGTAACGATTGTTTTATAAATATGCTTTGTTAAAGAAATGTTTACTCTGAGGTCGATTCAAATATTGTCGGGGATAGTTCAATGCCGCGTATGTAGTAGTATTAGTGAAAAAGGATCAAATGTCACGTTTTGCTTTAATTGAACTTTGATTTTGCGTGGTTTTGTACTAACAGACGATATGTATAACTTTTGTAATCCTTCATCAACGTAATACTAGCTTTGAAAGTCCACTGCTGTATATAGGCCTTCCCAAGAAATGGGGAATGTTGCCCATAATTGCCGCGCTAGGCAAGCGTGTTGGCAATCGCAGATCGCAGCTTTCGCGACGGGGATGCTGCTGCCCTTCCCCGCCTTAATCCATACTTACCAATATATATAAATGCGAAAAAAGATCTGTCTGTTACGCTTTCTCGATTTAGCCGATGCTATTGGGCATATTTTATTTTTATTTATTGAACTTTATTGCAAAAAATATTTCAAAATGTACAAATGGCGGACTTGATGCCACTTGGCATTATCTCCCAGTCGACCATTACACGAAATAGAAAAAAAAACACATAGTGGTGCAGATAAAGTACGGAGAAAGTGTTTCAGTATAAATCTTATGGTACAGTATAAATAACATGTACAAAATAAACCGATAAATAACTAATAAATAGTTGACGGATACATATAAAAATAAAGTATTGTATTTTTTTTATACGACTGAGTTGATTAAGATGCATACGATCCGGCTGACGTCACTGCAGCCTATAAAATCTGTAGGATGGGATATAACTATGGCCTTGCCAATCTTGTGACTTGAAGATATTATGTCACATTACCTAGTAATTTCACTGCCTCTCTCACTCTTCAAACCGAAACACATAAAACGACCTTTGTATGAGATATAATTCTAGTTTATTTCCTTATTTATTGAAATAACACTATCCGTAACGGGAGTAACAGACCCAGATGAACGAACGTTCGAACGAGTATCTAATTTGTCTTAATACCGATAGCGAGAGGAGGCGATGGAGCGGCGACGTGTGAACGCGCACTCCGTGACTTGCAATATTGTCCGTAGCGTGTGGCGCAGGCGCAAGTGGATCGCGACACGACTTCTATACACCTTCAATCAACCATAGCCGATAGACACTCTATTGTATACACCCGCCACCCTCAACGTTTTTAAGGACCAACAAATCGGACACGGACTACAGTGGGCACTGATTTTTTTTTATTTATTAGGGCAACCAACAAGGTCGTACAACTTAAAAGTTGAAAATACAAGGAAAGTGGTATAAATTTCTTAGCTTCGAATTAATTATAGATAGCCACGAAAAGCTTATAAAAACGAAGTTGGGGGCATAAAGCATCTCTTGACCTACCTATATAAAATTAAATCGATAAGTCATTTTAAATTGAGTTATTGCCGTGAGGTACCTGCAGAGTAGAAGAGTACCTCCTACCAGGTGTCGTAAAAGGCGACTAAGGTACCAGAACCGACAGATGGCGGTATACCCATCCAAAACAGTGCAGCTCCAAGGTACAGGAAAGGGATGGGCAGTATCCCCGTCATAAAAGCTGCTTTTTGCAATTGCCAACACGCTTGCCCAGCGTGGCAATTACTGGCAAACTCTCTCCTTTCTTGGAGAGGCATATGTCCAGCAGTCCAGTGAACTTTCAATAGCTGGTATGATGATGATAATGAAATTGAGTTACATACATGCGTACTTCTTCTGGCTTACAAGTACTTTGCAACTATTACTGCATATCTATGTTATATAAACGACTACAGTGAAAACATTTGTTTTTTTTTTAATTTCGGCAAACTACAACCAAATATATTGACAACCTTATTCTTACTAACAGAGTTATAATCAGATTGGAGCATGTTAAGTGGAGAGTAAAGGCCGGGATTAGGAACGCGTAGGTTTAAACAAACAGTATGGATATCCGGAGGAGTACGTTAGAAATGAAGTTTTTGGAGCAGTTGAGGACAATTTAAATTGCCATTGACTGACTTATGAAAACATGTTGGATTCATATTTTGCGGCGATGTTTAAGAGATTTTTAATTAAAGTATGTTTAGCTTATACGAGAGGTTTAATTTATAAGAAAAGTGGCGTAAAAACTTTGTGAATATGTTTTGGACTCTTATTACAAAACTGAGACACTTGAGGGAATTAGAAACAAGTATACCTATCCTATTTTTACTTAAAATGTTTTTTTAATGCTTAGGTCACGAAAACATTGAACATTTTTAATTTGTTGGTTATTCATTGTATAGACTCCGGGTAGTTCCGGGTAGTGGTTGCGAGTAAAGCATATAAAATAGCATTTGTCTATATTCAGTGTCATCTTGTTATCTTCACACCAGCAATCCAATCTGTTTAGATCATCTTATAGCAACATATTATGTCTTGTACATTCCTGATTGGTTTCGTTCACATAAGGTCACTGATATTGTGCTTTCACGTAATAATAATTGTAAACATGAACGATCGTAGGTTGCTATGATTTTATGATTCTGCACGTCTCTCCAACATGTGGTAAATATTTGATAAATCGTTTCTTTTATTTATTTCATCTTTATACCTTTTATATAGTGTAATAGTATCCTTTATAAAGTAATTTATTAAAAGTAGGGTCTTTTGATGATTATGACTTTATTAATTATTTAAAAATATAATCCGCAGCATCAATTTAGAGGCAAGGAAACTGATAAATATAATTATAAATACAGTATGAATGAATCTGTGAATACATTATTTAATACGTTTATAATTTTTATCAATAATAATATCAACCTAAGGGCCTCCACTGCTTAACGTCAGTTAGTCCCAGAGATTTATAATTGTATTGATGGTATGCGGCTTGCATCCAAAGCGATCCATAATTGCCAAGCTAAGCGTGGTATCACGAAAACAATAAAATACTAATATAATACTTAAGTATATATAACTAATACCCAGGCACAGGACAAACACAAATATCATCTTATAAATATTTGTTTTGGAAGGAGATCAAACCGACGACCCCCGGTTCATAAAATAGGATCACTACCATCTACGCAATCGGGCCCGTCAAATGAATTGTCCAAGCTTCATTGGTATCCCCGTGCTTGGTTTCCAATGAGTTCGGAGAACCGGAATCTTATTGGCAAAACAAATGGAACTGTAAGCCATCTGTAATGTGATTGATATTTGTTCTAAAACATCAGGTTATTGGGTAAACAATAACCTTTTTTCACTTGTTCCACACAAATACTGCGTAGTACACATAAGGCGCGTACAAATTAATGTAATTCCAAGTGCTGTGTGTTGGACAGACGTGCAGGATGGAGTGGGTGGCTGCACCCTTATTATAATCCTACTTATTGTATTAAGGCCGGCTTAGAAGAAACTAGAAAGCGCTTGTGAAAGAGAATTGTTAATATCAGCTTTGTAGGTCTAGTAAAACAATATCCAAGGCGGGTCTTCACTTACAAACGCTTTGATGCTTTTTATTGTTCATGCAAATAAACTTACTGGTATATTGCGTTTAATTGGTGTATAAAAGAAGCATACATGGTTTTTCTTTATAAACTATATTTTGCACAACCAGGCTACTAATTCAACTAAAATTGCAATAATGGGTCATAAATGCAACTAAAATTGCATTTATAGGTCATAAATGCAATTTTAATAACATTAAGATTATTTTTGGGTGAAATCTCTTATTTTGAACACATGGATATAATGCCGTTGTCAAAAATAGTCCAAAGTCTTCCCAGGATATACACAAGCCAAATATTATCAAAATCGTTTTCTTTTTAATAATACACTACCCCTACTTTCGCATCTATTATATTAGTAACGAATTCAGCTTAAAATTGAAAAAGAAATAAGATGAATTATTTATATTTTATTGTAGCGTCTTTACTTCTACAAAACTCAAATTAACAGAAATGATAAATACGGTTGTAAAGAACTTCGCATTATTAATTTTGTACCAAAGATTATATTTAAAAGCGCGTTCAGAGGCTGACAAACGAGCCTTAATAGCCTATCTTGATAATAACTATACTAGTGTTCTGTGCGCCTGCGCTTCAGGTATCGCTCATACTGCGGAATAACAACTATTATTTGCATTCCCCTTTGAGACTAATAAATGTTATGGATTTGCGTTTATACATTAATAGAAGCAATTAATTAAAAGTTTCTTTAACGTTAGGCAGGTACACGCCTCCTGATCCCCAACGTCCAGGCGGGGGATCAGAGGGCTCACAGTTTTTCTTAGCAGCATCATAATCACAACCTGTTGGCCTAGAAATTGCTTTTGTTAAGGAAACTTATGATACTGTATACGTGATATGATGCATTTCGCGTTATCTCGTAGCGTAATGGTGTTTTTGATTTTTTTATATTCAGTAAACAAGCACACGGTCCGCCTAATGATAAACGTGACCACAGCTATATAGGCACTCGTGTCATCACAAATATTATATACCAGCGTCTTCTTTATTGTCAGTTAAAACGGATTATTCTAAAGAATAGGTGTTTATTTAATACTGAACAATTGCAGTGACATAACATAATAGATTAAACGTTTACTGTAAGTGGATATTTTCATTCAATAAAAGTGTTTAGAGATTGAACTGTTTAGTGTCCTCCAAATACATGTTTATCTTTTGTATATATTATGTTGTGATTATTAATTATTTTAAATTAAAAAAGTAAGCCCATGGAAGAACATCACGTGATTCAGTTGCAGATTGACGTTTAGATTGATTTATGTATTTGTTTACTGTAAAAACTTAAAGGATGTAAGTAAGAAGACGATACAAGAGAGCTATAAGTATAGTTTCTTTCTATTCTCAGGTAAGATAAATGTGTAATTAACTTGTTCAAATAATTTATTACTTACAACAGTGAACCTGACTACAAGAAAAGTAGCTTAAAGTACTTGTATTACAAAAATAAAAAAGAAGAATTACAAAAAACATATATATATATATTTATAAATACTTAGTATAATTTAACAACCATTCATAGAACAAATACTAACCGATATTTTTACATTACTTAATTATTGCAGTGACATAATAAAATATATTAAACGTTTATAATTTTCTTCCATAGATTTTCAATAGGATCGGTTTAGTTATTATATTTATATATATATATATATATATATATATTGCGTTCATGCATATATTAAGATTACCAACGATACATCTATATTTTATTGTGGCACTTATATATTTGTTCATTTCATATAACTGAATAACTAAGCTACATCGAATATCAAAGCTATAAAATACAAAAAATCTATGAAAAAAAATATACATATACTCCATAAAATTCAAAGTTCGAAAGATATTAAATACCACTAGATTAATTCTCTCGATCTTGTAGTAAAATACAAGTTCTTTTTATCATTTAATTAATTTGATAAAACTCATCAAAGTACCCTTTTAATGTTCAGTTATAAATTTTATTTTTATTCTTAGCACGTTGCCAATCAAGTTATTTTGACGGTTGGATGCTAATTCATGCCGCATCCGTTTCCTTCAACTGTTTGTTTTATTTTATTAGCTCAGATGTAATGAGATGCTAAATCATTAACATATTTGTATCTATATTTTGATTGTTATGTTCGTTGAAGACAGTTATTTTTTTTTTAATAAAAAAAAATAATGTATATCAAATCCGTTAACCAATGGGGACCCATTTATATGTAAAATTCTGGAATGGAATTCACCGGAAGTTGTATTGTAGGATATCCACCTACATTGTGGATATAAAACGCAACTAGATGAATGATTGCGGTGGATGCAGTCCGCATACAAGCGGACTTATTGGTAATCTATTGGAGAGTTGTAGGACTAGTAGTAGACATCCAACCGCCTACCAAAGAAAAAACTTTTTTGAATATATCTTTAAGTTTATCTAGCGACATTAGCACGAAGAATTTCACGAATTCCCCTGTGACCATATTTATGTACGGCATCCAATCGTTTGTTTGAATGCGCAGGATAAAACAAAGCTTTAGTTACGAGCTGTATAAAATAGTCTTAGATTCTAATGCAATGACTCACAGAAATCCATTGAATGTAAGGACCGTCACGACGAGCGCCTCTCTACATTACAGACGCACCCGTTTTAGTGATGTTACGAGCTTTGGATCCGTTCGATTGTTACCCGTAGTCCTAGTGGACTGGTAGACTGAGAGCAAAAAGCGCGACGCGATATAACTTTTGATGTCGCCCGTTGTCCTAGGCAAGTGATTGGATGCAATGTGTAAGACGCGATGCCTTTTACGTCGCTTAGTATGCCAGATGAGTGCCGGAGTGCAATGTGGTGGATGCTTTTTTGTATTTAGAAAATCTTGACAACTATCAATCAGTTCTTTTTATCAATTGTGTGTCATATTTTTTTATCAAAATTTGAATGTCTGTTAGTAATACTACTTTTTACAGGAACAGACAAAAAAAAGATATTTTTATCTGTTCCGGCATTTCTCTGAAAGGGCTGGACCTATTTTCATGATTATACATTTACTAGCAGATAGCAAATGTTAAAAGGTGTAAAATAAGCTACTATTATTTATTATTCTCATTTATTGTACGAAGGAAAACATCCCCTCTAAAGCGACAAATATGTTGCGATTTCTTACCCATGGTCCTTGATTGGTGACAGAATATGACAGGTGCTATTTTTAGTTTATTAAGTTTGTTAATTAGCATAGCCATTCGTTATAAATGAGTTCATAGTTTTTTGGGCTATAAAGTAAGATCAGCTTATGGGACTGAGATATCAGTTGTCAATAAAAGCTCGCAGTTAAATATGAAAAAAATTATAAATCAAATGTCCTACACCGAATGGAAATGCAGACGTGACAGACTAGCTCGACGCAAATTTTTGCGAGGCGTCACAGATCGGTCAACGTAACGACATAACCTATCTTTTAAAGTAGTTTTAGAATAACTTAATGATTTGGTTTTATGGCTTTTTGTTTTATTTATAGCGAGTAGTTAGTTAACATAAACAATCTGATGACTTATAGCAACCGTAGGTCTAGCTACTATTTTATATTTTTGGAGCATGTCCGTCACACACCTAGGACAATGGCTTCGTGTTGTTCTACTGGACGCCCTAACAAAGGATTGCCGTGTGGAATGTAGCATGGTAGAAACTATGTTTCCAATTGCACTTTACGTTAGCACAATAAGTGGTTATACTACACAATTCCAATTTTAAGGCTCGACTATCAGGCCTTAGGGTATCCACGCCAAATGCGACGAAGTCGTTTGAAGTGTAATTCTTTGCTACACGGAAGGCACACATTTTGATAATTTGTCTTAAAATTAGCCCGTATTTCACCATTTATCTCTTTAACGCACGATAGAACGGTATGTACTAGGCAGAGGACATTCCAAGCGATTTCTAACATCGATAGAAATCAGGATTATTTTTTGTTAAAAAACATCAACTGGACGCAGGTAACTCTTGTGAGATTTTAAACGAAACCACGATCTTTCGATAACATATCAACCTTGACCGCCCTCATCTGAAGAGACCTTAGAGGTCTCTTTGAATTTTTCTAATTTTATGTTATTTACGCTTAAAACCAGTGGCATTGCGTCACTTTGAAGTTATCAATACATATAAATAACACCCAGACACATAACAAATACAAATATTTATAAATAATTAAATTCACACATCATTATATCGTCCTGACTCCGAAACAAGTCGCTCAAAACACTTGCGTTACAGACCTCAGACAATGAATGAATCATAAATATTATACTTAAATACATATATTTTAACACACAGAATAAACACGAATATCGCTATATACATAAACATTTGCTATGAGTGGGTATCGAACCCACGACCTTTGGCGCACAAGATCAGATCACTACCAGATGCACCATCGGGCCTTCAAAATAAGTAGCATGCAATTTCAAAACATAGTCCCAGTAGCCAGACTTACCGTAAACCTAGCTAATGTTAAATGCACCATTATTATCACGTGACACGCTATAATGATATACACATTAAACCATCTGAATATAACGGACTCGCATCTACCTCCTACCTTCACCCTCCAGCTTTGTCTAAATTGTGCGTTCCGTTTCGAAATTTATAGATAGTAATTTGTCCTCGTAAACATTTCTTACATCGCCAACAAATTAGCGTCCGCATTCCTCTCAAAATGATAGCAAACATGGGCATAGAAATACATTATATACTACATAGAACTCGCCGTCCGTTATTTATAATTAACATATTTAATAGCACAAAGATTAATTATTAATTTATTAGAGGGCTGATCGTATACTAGCTGTGTTTGTCTTCTTATTGATTTTAATGATCGCTTTTTTAACCACTTAAAACTAACATGAGTCGAGTTAATTTCACATGTTTTCGAGCACTTTCTTTTTTATTGCCTACATAAAAATAAATGGTCTCAACTCGCAGTCCAACATCGAGTTTGATATCAGAAATTCAAAATATTTGATTTTAAATATCAAATATACGTTGACATTCTTCGAGACGATGATTTAATGTTAGATGGTAAAACTAACGTGATTTTTTTTGATGTTCAATTTATTCACTAATAAAGAAATATCCGGGGTATTAAGATGTAGTGACAAGATACCGATTTATTAATGATTTTAATTAAATCCCGTGGCACGGGATATGTTAGAGGAGTAATTAAAATTTGTTTTTTTTTTTGCTTGTTTTCAACAACGTTCCTATGTGCTCAGCAACGTTTCTATGAGGTTAGGTGTACGATACGTATACTCATATTATAAAAAAGAAAGACTAGCTTATTACAGATAAACACGGAAGTACCATATCGTTATCGCGTTATCTCGATATCATGTAGGTTTACATTTATATTAAACTTCTTTCCCCTTCTTTATGATTTGATATTTATTAATAATTTTAGATCTGGGTGTAAGCATTGGACTGGTGATCTTAACGGATACTGGTAACCAGTCTCGCGCGATCAAAGTTGTGCACAACGGTTTGTTTGAAAGCTTGTGTTTTTATTTGGTGAAAGTTCGTGAGCTGGCAATGCTCAGCTTTTAATGTAAGAAACTGAAACGTTTGTGGTCAATCGCTTTGCGGCGATTGCGGTGAGGCGCCGACAAAGGCAGGATTCGATTCCTGGATTATTACTGAGCTACAATAAAGGTTGGGAACAAAAATGAAACAAATTTAAATGTCTTCTCCAACAAATTATATATTCATTATAACGTATGCTTT
>JACJUM010002809.1:6147004-6285618 GCA_020976665.1 Heortia vitessoides
AAGCCACTTACCATCAATGTATGTTGAACTAAGGCCAAATAATACTGTCAATGCTTCTAGTAAAAGACATCAACGCGCGTACTATTTTATTTGATGGGCATCTATAGTAAAGCGAAAATAACTTTGCATGTCTGCACGTTATTGGTCTGGCTTTATATCAAGCTTTATTGATCAGGCCTATGAATACCAGAGTAAACTATATACCACCTTTGATTATCAGGGAATACAAGAAAATTTGTGTAAAATGTCCTTTGGGGGAGTTAAATCTATCTGTGTGCCAAATTTATTGAAAACTGGTTTACAAATTCTGCCCTGAAAGTAACATACAGACACACATTCGTATAAATAATATTAGCATGTATAGTTTTTTACATAGCTTATCCATATTGAATGTTATTAATTCAAATCATCCACTTCTCTGCGCGCGAAATATTTTTAAAAGGGACTCCGATGATTTCACTTCACATATTTATGTAAACATAATTGATTCCAAGTTCATATGTATGTTGAAGTATAGTAGCATTATCGTATTTATTTATATGCGGATCTGTGAAGTAACGTGTGGCCACGCAATCGTGCGTGAAAGTACATCGACGCTCATGCGCAGGCGCACTTGAGCCGGGCAGGGTTGTCGAGTTGCCACATCGCGAAACAGTTATTACTAATTGCACAGACACGATCGTCTTTTGTTAGGGTCTATATAATAACTAGTTTTAGATAGGTCCCATGTTATTTGTAAGTACGTTGTTGCTGTGGCTCTCAAGCTTTGGACGGGGTTAGTTCTAGTACGGGTCAGGATATAGTGTAGGTAGAGAAAAACTTATTTTTCTTAAAGTTATCAAATGTCATACTGGTCTAATTGAAGACAGAAAATATCTCGTGAATTCAATCGGCTATTGTGTATATAAATGTAAAAGATAATAGCTTGCCTTTCAGCACATAAGAAGAAAGGGTTGAGTTACGTATATATGTAAGCAGCTTAAAATGTTATAACTAGGGGTTAAATCTATTTCTGGAATTAGTGTTCTTAGATATAATATACGAGTATATATATATATATATAGGTTCGGCACTCGCTCTCATGCTATAGTAACAACTTCTTTTATATCTATTTAAATGTATTTGCATGTTTATGTATATGTATTTATGTGTGTATGTATATGTATATATATATGTGTATGTATGTATATGTTTATATGTGTGTATGTTTGTTTGTAAATAAATTCACCTTTAACTTTCACCAGCTTTATTATTTCTATCCAAAGGTTGCCTGTAAGAAATTGCATTTAGCGATAATGCCACCTCTTGTATCTACTATTACATGTTTTTGTGATGTTTTTGTGATGTTTTTGTGATGTTTTTGTGTTGTTTTTATTGTTGTACAATAAAGAGTTTATAATTATTATTATTATTCTAGTGGTATGGTAAGTGACATATTACCCTGGCTGATGTTACAGTAAACCTATGCAAATTCATTGTTCGTCACAAATTCCGTGGGATGCGAGAAAAAAAAACAAGAGCCGCAGGATGATGGGCGGTGGGGGTTACTAGCACTATAAAATAGTACCTCCTCCTCCATAGTGTACCAGATGTCGTACGTGGCACAAGTAGTAGAATGGTGGACTAAAGTAATGAATCCGATCTGGACAAAATTCTTCTTTTAATACGAAGGCCTATGTCCAACAATGGACGACTAATGGCTTATATGGCGATGAATATTTATTTGTCAACAAATTTATCATAGCTTTTCTTTTACTTTTTACGCTTCCCTTTATTTTTCTGATTCACCCTTGGATACTACTCCATAACCGACATGGTCTACTTACCATAGATGTCCCGTGTCATGTTACTTGCCCATCGACACTTCTATCAGACATTATAATGACGTGCGTCAATAAAATGACACAATGGAATACATTGCAGCTTCTTTTCTCAACGCCTCATTTCAAATTTGTTCCATCGTTTCTGCTTTCTTGGTATTTCAATAAACAAAATTGTCGTTTTATATCGATTATCCTTTAATTTTAGGTTAAAAATAAACTTATGCGTTGCTTCTGAAAACGCAGATTTATTTTGTTAGTTTCTTACAAATACGATAACTTATTTAACTATCCTATTACTTTACCTGAAAACGAAGAAACGACAATTAAAGTCTATTCTTCCACCAATTATTCTTATTTATCTATTTTAATCTAATACAATGCTATTTTTTTCATAACCTCTCAACTGACCATTGATCTCAGACTCTAGCGCTTGTCAGTTGTCAATGTCATTGGTAATGTAGTAAGCGCGGCAAAATTCAGAATTAAAGAAATATTATTTCTTTACATATATATAGATAGATATAGAGAAAGAGAGTTATGTCCTAAAAGCGTAATAAGCACATACAGGTCATACATTCATATTTATTACATTAGTATGTACAAATTGACTGGTGACCTGTAGCTACAGGCATATTTTTTTGCCCGAATCAGGCAACAGATTCTTACAAATAGGTGAATTTTGTTCGATGTGTGTTTGATGATGATGTTTAATGTGCAACATTTTGTAAATTAAAATATGATGTTTAATGTACAACCTTTGGTAAATTAAATATTATTATAATTGATGAATTACCGATAGTGTCCCCGTATTTGATCCCCACTCAGGACTAACGATCCAAACCTGTTTATATGACGAACTTTTCTACATAAACTGAGTCTGGGTGTTAAATATATGTTAAAGTATTACATTTGTGATTCCTCTATTATCTCATATCCGTAACACAAAGGTTTTAAGCTACGGATCAACTCCTAGAGAGGTTCCTTAAAAAATTTCGTGTGAACTTATTATTATTATTATTATATATATACTCATGCAGTTTATGATATGAGCGGTAACAAATATTCATTACAGTATAATATTTACGCGAGCTCTCCTACGGGAGGAAGTCTCCTTAAACACTTGCGGCGAAGCAGCAGGTTACGGTTGTTAAAGTAATTTAACCCAAGGTCAATAAATCCTTACCTAATTATCATTACATAATGTTATTATAAGTTATTAAGTTTAAATAACAATTTTTCTATTGTTAACTACGTTAATGTAATTGCACAGCTCTATAATATGTCAATTTTCATGCATATAGCAATGACGGGTTCGATGGCGCAGATAGTGACCCTGTCTTGTGTGCCTAGGTCATTGGTTCAACCCCCACCCAGAACAAATATTTATATGTCGAATATTGTGTTTGTTCTGCTTAATGTACGAGATGCTTGCGGTACATGCTGTGTGAGTTTTATTATGAATATTATTTTTCTAGTCGGAGAACCCCGTGGTAGCCCTACAGTCAGCTATATAAGTACCCCACCTTTTGCACGAGGTACTGGAAAATGTGCATCTGTTCTAAGGCCCTGTTAAACACGTTTATATAACTATGGAAACTCACTTGTAATTTTAGTCTGTCATGGTTAGCTGCAGTTTTATTTCCTTTCGTTGTATTCTTGTCACCTTCTATTTAATGTATATAATTTAGTACGATAAAATAAGGTCAAGTGAGCAAATAAAACAAATTAAAATGAGGGACCTTTTATTACATATATATATATTTACCTTGACTTAAATAGAACTATCTTGAAACAACTCTTGAAGTATTTTTTTTACATTAGGTAGGCCTCAGACTCGTCGTCTGCATTGGTAACGCACTCTCACCTATTTCTACCGCCAAATAATAGTGTTCGCATTACTGTTATCCAGTTTGAAGGGTCAGATAGGCAGTGACATTACTGGGTAATGTGACGTTATATTTTAAAGTTACATGGATGGATATGCGCTAGTGATATCTTTCTGATATTACGTGCTTCTATAGGCTGCGGTGACGCTTACTATCACGAGGATTGTATCCTTGTTTGTAGATCTAGCCTTGTACTGTACTGGACCACAGTAGAAATTTAATTATTTTAGTCTAATAAAAATGATAGACCACGCCATGTAAATCTGTACACACAATAATATTTTACAAACGCGTTCATGTAACCCGTCTTTCAGTTTTTTTTTAATTAGTGATGTTTTTTATACTAATTAAACTTAACTAATCACCAACATTGTAATAAAATATCAAATTAATTAAAAATTCCATAATAATAGTTTTTTAAGAAACATTCTAAATATAAAAAACATGCAGTTCATTTTCATTCAAATTGGTATTCCAATTCCTTTTTTGATGTATTATTGTGGACTTATTGTTTTATTATTTTTAATTTTTTATTTACCAAATACCAAATATTAATTATCAAAAGGCTAGTTAGCGCTCTTCCTCACAATATTAAGATTGATTGTGTTAAATTTTCTGATAAAACTGTTTTAACACGCTTTATATTAGCTTCAATTGTGTATATGTATTTCGATAAGATTGTCTCATTATCCTGACCAGGATTCTCAGGATTAAAAAAGTTCCTCTGTGTAAGAGCATGTGAGACCACGCAGCTTGCGCATGCGTACACTCTCCCTACTTTTCAACTTAAGTGCTCATCTAGTTAATATTATTTAAAAATAAATCGAACTAAATAGGTGCGGTGTGCCATATTTTTCTTAGACCTACCAACCCACGTTTTTTCAGAGTACTAGTACTACTAGTATTTTTGTATATTCATCATTATCTTTACTTTGTTATAAAAATATTTATGACTCTTTAGTTGCATGTATTTTAAAAACGTGTTTTCAGTTCTTTTCAACTATATTTTAGTTTTTTATATCAAATGTAACATTTTTATAAAATAAGAACTGAATAGGTAATATACTCCTAGCTCTCACACTTTATTCACTTATTAAAAAAAAGAAATGTATAAATATATATATTAATCAGAAAGCTACAATAAAGAAATGTACAATTTTAAATAAACAAACTTCCCGTTATTAAGTAGAAATAGCGCTAAAATATAATCGATAAGTTAAGATAACAGCAGATGTTTAGAGCTGGGTAATAAATTCCATGTATTTCTATATACCAGGAAGGGTGGAAACGGGTTCCCAATAAATAAACTGAACAAATTGGCACATCCACAGCCAGCTATGAACCGGGGTCCACTTGTATAGATCCTATTGATACGTAGGAGTATCCTGTTCACCCATAATTCATCGCAGTGGCCACATAAAAATAGAAATTACGCTCTAGATACAATGTAAAGAAACTGGAATAATCGTGGCGATTATTCTTCATGAAAATTCTGCAAGAAGTTGGATGATGGACAAACAAGACGTTAACTATTATTTTAAACTTATGTGTCTTTTTATAAAGTATTTGTATAAAGATAAGATAAATTCATATATATATGATTCATATGTGATGATTAGATAGATGATTTATATGATGATGATATAGATTAAACAACTCAACACAACCAGGACTGTAGTTTAAACAGTCAATTAGCTTTAGGCACTTTAGTAACAAAATTAGTTTAGTGATTGAAGGGGGGTTAATTAAGACATTACCATTTTATTAAAAACATAAAAAGTACGCCTAATAAAAACCGATTGATAAAATCGATTATACCATTAATAAAGGTTTTTCGAGCCGACGACACGGCATAAAGTCACGAACTATTTGAACCTATCTAATCCTGGCTATCTTAGAAACAATCTGCGTTTATTTGAGTAAAGCCATATGACCAGTCTTTTAATATCTTGATAATGATTAAATTCTAACTCTTAGCCGTATTTACAGCACAATTAATTCGTTATTGCCAAACAGGAGCTGTTGGCTCGCGAACATGGTAACTAATTCATTGCTTTTAGCAATTTTATCAACGTTCTTAATAATCATAAAACTATTTGTCATTTCCTGGATTCTTAACAGTTTCGCTAGTGATTTAGCTAGGGAAAATAAACGTTTATTAATAATAAAAAGCCAACGGCAAGTCGTGTTGGCGTTCTATACATTATATATTGCCTGTATTTATTTATGTGAATATAATATTATTTTGCTTTAACGTTTACCTAAAATATTAATGTTGTTTATTTATTACATTATTAACGTGTATGTTTTTACTGAGCAATTGTAATTTTATTTCTCGTATTCGTGCCACGTTTTGCGCCTTTTTGTATGGCCGGATTCAATGATTTTTCTTATAAATATCTGGGTGTTAAAAAATATATTTTAATTATTACATTTGTAAGTCTATTGTTGTTTGATGCCCGTAACACAAGTGCTTTTATTGACTTAACTCTGAGGCAGGTCTATGTATAAAATGTTGATTGAATGTACTATTTTTATTATTTGTGTTACAATTTGGACTGTCTATTACAGTTTAATTAAATTAAGTTTTATTTGTCATCAAAGAGATGATTTTCCGTACATGCAAATGTACGAAAAATCAAAAGCCGATCAAAAAACAATGTTTATCGAACAAATTGACGTAGATAATTTTCCCCTAGCGAAGCCCATTAAATTTATAGAAATGATTGTACGGGTGGTAACCATGTAATGTTCATAACGGTTACGGATACATATCACGTTTCCCGTTCTCAACTCTGCTATGTTGCTTGGCTGTAGAACCTTAGTACATGTGGCTTCATGTTACAGTGAAGATAAAGCATTTACTTGTACACAGCATTCTAGAAAATGTTCATTACAAGCATTAACGAGTATTATGTGTGTTTTGGATGCCAGTTAATTCGGTTCAAGTTTATGACCGAGTACATATGTACTTTAGGTACATATTACCAAATACATACACATAAACGATTATTGTTAGTACATGATATTTATGTTACAAGCTTGCCCTAACATTATATTTAAACAATATTAAAGACGCGTGATAATTGATACAACATCTGACTGTATACGTGAATATATAAGCTCAACAGTAGACTCGAACTATAAATTATATTTATATCGTAATCCTGCATAATTATTATAAACAATATCAAGATTGTTACGAAAACGATTTGGGATCAAGTTGATAACTGTGAATAATAAGTTATTATGAATTTAATAGCGGATCGGGAATGAGGTGTAGTGTGGCGAAGGACGGCTGGGCACGTACTAAATTAAAAGGCTGATAACGAGCGCTCGTCAGTACACAATTATTAAAGGAATAAGCTCGGCCTGCTAGAATACAATTGACTCTGTCACACATCCCGCTAAAATAAAACGCGTCCCTTTCTGATTGAGCAAATTAAAACACCGAACTAATTCCATTCCAAATTTAACTTAAGCCTTGTCGCAGTGTATAAACCATAGATAATATTACTAACTTTTCTTGCCATATACGTGGTTATAACTTAAACTAGTTTTTAGCTCGGGTTTTCTAAAAAATATTTATTTTGTTTTTATTTTTACATTCTCAACAAGAATAAAACCATAAAATATAGAGTTAATTTTAAAGCTTATTTTCTAGTATGTTTACTCATGTGAAAAATATAAACGTCTTACACATATCTCAAGTCCGAGGATATTAAGTGTTTATATTTTTACAACGATAATAAATAAATAATTCAACTATAAACTCATTTACATCTTAACAAGTTGAGTGCATCATTATCAATATCACAAATGGGTTATTCTCAAGTCTACAGCTATAATCTAAGAATAATTTCTGTCGCATCAACTCAGTTTAAAAATACCGTCGGGCGGGCGATTCTGCGCGAGCTAATTTGCGGATAGCATCAGACTTGCGGCATTCTTGCGCGTCTAATAAGTAATTAAGCTTACCCTACCTGCGCACGCCCCGACCAGAGCTCACAGGGACCTACTTGGCTCGTAAAAAAAAAGAATAAAACCTATTTCGTTTAAAACTTTGTGGAAACATATCCAATGTAACTTTACCAGTTTGTAGGCTCACAGCAGCAACATCTCACGGTTTTACGAGTCAATAATTTAAGTTTTATATGAGTTTTAAATTCGTGAGATGTTCTGAAACGCGCAAGCTATCAAAATTATTGCAAAAGGCTGCGCAATGCATATTTTGTAGCCTGCGGTTGCATGGACCCGTGGAAAGGCCATTTGACTGGCTTTATGACTATTAGGAACAAAATGGCTGGCAATACTAATCTCATAGTTTTACGTCGATGAAAGTATTATGCATTAAATACAACTCGCGACTACACTTTGTGATAAAAACTGATGGCTGTAATTTGTTGTACTTACTTTAGACTTATTGTTAGAAACACTCATTGGTGTTAAGTGTCTATGTGTAAACTTAACGATAATTATTTTTATCTATACATATAAATAATAATTCATTATCTGTTTGTGATATTAAAATAATATATAGTTATATTTATGATAGGGATCACATACATGAATGTTGGAGTACCAATATATAAAATTTTTATTTTTAGATCTATTGATTTTTTATTAGAATAAAAGATTGATTGGGAAATCAAGACATATTTGTATTTATATATTGTCTTATCAACTTTAAAAAGTACACCGCAGGAATTTTACAGCGATCAAATTAGGCACAAATACTAGATCGTGTCATCAGTTAAGCCGTAAACTTAGTTTCTTTCATCTATAATATTCTGGATACAATAATATTTTTATAAAGGCATGACTTTCAGCCGGTTTCTAAATATTCATTCACGCACACTTCGAAACACCAAGAGTGATTGGACATGGCTTAGTGTGGACCTCGTCGTACAATTCAATAACGCGATCGTTAAGTAAAACTCAAATTAGATTAGCTCCACAGTTTTCTTGTACGGCAGTTTACAAAATTAAAAATAAACACGTATTAATAAATCACTGGGTCCATAATCGTCATAGCTATTCCATCTACCAGTGTGGTATTCAATAGCACTATTTGAATCTCAGCTGTAATAAAAATGGCAATTTCCATTAATTTAATGGCCCACATAAAGCAACAGATAACTTCACTCCGGTTATACATTCGAAAGAGAATTTATGGAATTTGTACAACGTCACAGGTAGGTGTAGTGCACAATAAGTCACGCGCCAATATAACCAAATCTGTAAAAGGTTTCATTTAGATTTTTAACAGATATGAATAGGTTGATCTTTAGCTGCATGTACCTTTAAATCTACAAAATAAAATAAGAAAATACTGACGCATATTTGCAATAGAAGGGAAAACAACAACAGCAAGAACTCAGGAAATACAAAGTAGACCTCATACAAAGGTTTAAATAGGCCCTATTTCTACTATTTCTACTGCCATCAGTGTTATTATTGTGTTCCGATTTGAAGAATGAGAGAACCAGTTAAATTACTGGGTAATGTGACATAATATCTTCAAGTCACAAGGTTGACAACGTGCGAGTGTTATTCTTGTGATATTACGAACGTCTATTGGCTGCGGTAACGCTTACTATGGACGTGGAATGTGCGCTTGCATGTTAACCTGGTCTAATAAAAGAGGATCTATAATACATTGGAGAGATAAATTTTGATTAGGACTGCGTCGTATTCTGGACACACATATGAATAATGAAAATCTCTACGGAAAATTTTTTTATCTCTATAATCAAACGAAGTTGAAGATATTTTTATTGATATAGTTGTCTTTCTCATCTATCAAGACCCGTCAGATACTTTAAGAGTATTGATCTCTTGTGTTTTAATAGACTTACACGTATTTTCATTGTAAGTAATGTACACCAGAAATTCCACCAGAAACATAAATTTTTACGTCACTATTTCGAATTTCATCAGGTTTTATAAAACGGACATATAATGAAAAAAAATTACTTCGTAGATACATAATTCATAAGCATTTTTTTACAAAACCTGCAAATCAAACTAAGGACCTGACGGTCAGCTGTCACGTTTCCTTTTAATAGTCCATAAACGAGTTAACAATTCCATTTAATAGCTGGCATAAAACTTCGTATTAAATAATAGTCAATAAGGTTTAACATCCTAGAGGAAGCGAAATGAATTTATCTTAGTACAACTCTGCGTAACGTTGGGTTAATCTCGGATGCGTATAATAAGTTTTATGTCGGCCCGATTACTCGGTGTTCCCGTACCGAATAATGCAATTTCGTCTCTGGTTCGTTTTGTTCTATTGCCGGATTAGACCATGGTTTTAGTAAGTGCGTAATGTTTGATGAACAGCCTCCGTACAATGTTTTAATTTTATGTTTGTAATTGCAGCGCCTCGCGGTTCCCGGGAGATATTAAAACAAAAAATTGAAAAAGCCAAGATAGTAAATTAATCAGTAGTCTTCATTACACGTTTAACAACACCTTTACGTTACAACTTTAGTTATGCGCTATTGAAAGTTCCGTTCAAATTCAGTCCAAACGGTTTTTATATTAAACACACAGATAAGATTTTTTGAATATAAATATCTAGTATATAATCTAATATATAAAATTCTTGTGTCACAGTGCTAGTTACCGTACTCCTATGAAATAACTTGACCGATTCTTATAAAATTTTATATGCATATTCTGTGGGTCCCAAAATCGGAATATATAAATTTCATTCCTTTGAATAATACGGGTTATCCAACCAAAACATTTTTTTTTAAATTTTTGGACATTTTTTTAATTTGGCATTAAAAATACATACAACACTAAATTTTCACCCTTCTATCACCAACCCCTATTTTTTAATAGTTGTTTTAGTCATTTAATCATTTTATATCATTTATATGGTAAAACAACGTTTGCCGGGATAACTAGTAATAGTTTATTCTGTAATATACGCATCATCATCATACCAGCCATTGGAAGTTTACTGCTAGACATAGGCCTCTCCAAGAAAGGAGGTTTCTTGTCTATAATTTCCGCGCTGGGCAAGAGCTGCTTTCGCGATGGGGAAGCTGCTGCCTATCCCAACCCTGTGCATTTCAGCTGCACTATTTCGGATGGATATACCACCATATCTCGGTTCTGGTACTACCTTAGTCGCCTCTTACGACACCTGGTGCAGTGGGAGGTACTATTTTACTCAGCCGGTACCTAATGGCATATGCATATAATAAGTTTTTTAATTAAAAATAACGAAGAGTCACTCGAATTATATGTTTAGAATTATTTATATAACTGATATGTATAGATGGGATTGCAATGCAACATGTGGTAAGCCTTATATAAAGGTCGTCTGCATTGGTCCCTCACTCTCGTGTCTCGTATATTTTTATCACCAAACAATAATGTTCGCATTGCTATGCTCCGGTGTAAGAGCCATTAAAATTACCAGGTAATGTGAAATAATATAAACATTTATAGAGGCTCGTAATATTATAAAGATATCACTAGCGCGTTACTACCCTTGTAACTTGAAGAAGTCGGCGTCTACAGACTGTGGAGACGTTTACTATTGCGGACTGTATGCTTGTTTGTCAACCTAGTTAAAAAAAACAACTTCAGTAACGATCAATCTTTATTAAAAACATTATTACTATAAGAATTAGCACAGTTATCCCTACTTAGTTCTCGTAGTAAACAAAGGCACTTACCGCCTTCTGTATGCTGCGAAGACACAATGGATTAATTCGCAGTTTTTTGCTAACCTGCAGATATAATATATATTGTTCAGGTATAATGCCTATCTATACTAATATTATAAAGCGGAAGAGTTTGTTTGTTTAAATGCGCTAATCTCAGGATCTACTGATCCGATTTGAATAATTCTTTTTTTGTTGGATAGTCCATTTATAGAAAGAGGTTTTAGGCTATATAACATTACGCTGAGACCAATAGGAGCGAAGCGTCAGTGAGAAATGTTGCAAAGGCGGGGAAAATTATTCACATTTGAGGTCTTTCGTCGCATGCGCTGCATTGATGGTTAAAGTTATTAAAAAACTATGTGTGAAAGGATTATTGCTTTTTTTTTTAAAAAGTCCGCGACCGTATGTCTATCTCTCAAGATTTACTCATAATAACATTATTTGTCGAAGAAGGCTTGCTACCATTATAATGTGCAAGCAGGCCGCGCGGCGGCGGGTGAGGGGGAGGTGGGCCTCGCCTCACCGCCGTGCTTGCCACTACCACTCGCGAGTGTATCTTTGCGAGGTACCATGCCGCGTGGCTCAGTCGCGTGGTCGGCTCCCTACGGAACAGTTGAATACGGCGTACTTTAAAAATATAATTTATGCCGAAGTATTTTGATCCATTATTTAAAAAAAAAATATTTTTAAATATTATTTTAAAAAACCTTATTCACGATTATACAATTACGTAAAACGTGAGCAATCAAAAAATAATCTCGATAGAGTTTCCTACAATTACGCGAACGAAATCGCGGGCACAGCTAGTATAGTTATATTATTAGTTACAAAACATTAATAAAATATTTTTCATACAATCATTTGTTAATAATTCAATTTCAGGGACTTTATTGCTAATGCAGTGGAGTCTTTAAAGTATATATGAAAATATATACCTATCACAGATTTAGAATTATATAAGTGGCGGTGGTGTTAGTGCGTACTTATGTATTAGCTTTGATCTCCCTATCTGTTTATCCAGATAGATATGCCAGTAGTTATGTTTTGACGGTGCGCCAGTGGTGCACTAAAGAGGGGGGGGGGGGGGGTCGATCTCTAAAAATTCGAAAAATATATGATGACTATATGTTTTGTGTCTGGGTGTTATTCTGTAATATGCTACTACTTTCTGTCGATTCCCATGCTGTCTAATACTCGACTGCTTCAAGCGACCTATCCTTGAGTCAGATCAATGTATGAGACGTTGGATAAATTATTATTAACAAAATAAAGTTAGAAGATGGATAGAAAGCTAAAACTTAATTTGTTGTTCACATATGTACATAAAATAACATATGCCGGTCATATATACTTTAATTGTCGACCACTAGCACAATGAATGCCTATAACAGTACACCAATTGTTAGGTCTTGGACTAATTAAAACATTGTAATAGAACCTTTACATTTTCTTACATTAACGCGTTCTCTCTACACAGTAAAACGGCTTTAACGACTTAAAACGCGGTTTATTTAAACTTTTACGGTTTAATTATCGTAAAACGTATGTGATCATGATATGTGAACAGCCAGTTGCTGTGCTACTGGCTGTTCTCATATATACTGGCTGTTCTGTAGCTAACTAGTCTATGGCTAAAATGAATTCTTACTTATTTTGAAATCAAGAAGAACATTCTTGTTACGTATATGTAGGGACGTTTACTAGACAAACAATAGATGATGCTAGCACTAAACCACTTAACGCAACACAAATCTTGTTTCGCACATGTAAAACTTTCCACCAATGCTCGGTATTTTTACGGATCTTAGTCTCGATTATCAGTGGCCAGTGAATCTGAAAGTCTAGACAAACTGAAATAAGACTTTAGTATAATTATACTATTATAATAGGCAAAAAAATAAATACAATAAACCTATTTTCGAATCACATCTCACTTAACAGAACTCTTAGATTATGCGTGGAAGGAAGCAATTAATTATTCAGGAAAAATATGATGTATACAATAGAAATATATATAAACTAGAAATGTGCCACAAAAATGTGCTGGATGCGCACCATTTACAATCTATTGGAAATATCTTAAAGAGAAAAGAAATAATGGTTAGGAATAATATACTGGTAAGACAATGGTTAAATTAAGTAAACACTCGGGCATACTTTTGCTGTAAGCTTAAAGTTAATAGGATATAATAGGATATCAACATCTCACCTAAACTTGGTTTACCCACCAAGTAACATAAACCAAACTTCCTTCGAACCATAAGCAAACTTCTAAATAGAATAGAATAAACCACTATCAATATCATTATACCACAACGCAACCATAGACAATGAAGTTAAACTGCATAGTGTTGGCACGATAAAACTGATTAGCTCCGGTTTGAATTTTAAAAAGTAAAAAGGGCATATGTCGTATGTCTCATAGGAAAGCTCGATAAATTCCAACAGTTAAAAAAAATAAGAGAGGCCCAGTATCCACAAACTGTGCGAGCCATTTCTGAAAACGAACCTGTTGTGCACAGGCACATAAATGTAGGATGCTTTTAGAGTCTAGTATTCAAGGAAGAGCTTGGTAAATAATGGTTATGCACATATTTTGTAAGCACTCAATATGCGGAAGGTTGACAATGAAAATGATGTTGTTTACGTAATGGCGCCTTCCGTATTTCACTATTTTATTTCTAATATATTTTTCAGACTGTTCTTCTCACTAAAAGCTAATTGGAGTTTAAAAATGCTGTCATGTATTTTTTTTTATTTAAATAATAATTCTTAGCGTACTTAAATGGAAACGTATATTGTAATATTCGAAATTCAAGATATTAATCTAAGAAGGTTAGTAAAAATAATTCGCAAACAACACGAAAGACATCAGTATGAAACCAACAATTAATAATTTAAAAAAATCCTTAATAATTAAACCTGCTCCCGCTACCTCGAACTTGAAACACGTATTAAGATTCATTTGAAAAATTGCCCAGTGTCCCAATATAATAATTACAGATCCACGGACCGAATGAATCTCCGGCTGAGACCGCAACAGTTCACAACCTCCGCCGAAGAATTTTAAGCACCACATAAGCTGAAGTTGGCTGTTCATGTGCGGAACGCCACAGGCATGCGACACAATCTTATTGAAATCGTCCAACAGTGATAAAAGGAATACTTCATTGTATAACAACACACGAACGCTTGGGTTTTAACTTATACGTTAATACTTAACACTTTGACTATACATAGCATAAACATTTTTGAAATTATAATAAAATGAATCACATATGCTGCATCGGAGAGGCAATAGAAAATCCACAAAACAAGGGTATCAAAGAGAAGTTAAAAAATAATACCTATGATTATTTAAGTTAAATTATTCGTAATATGCGAGGAAAATCATAATAAACTCATGCCTTAACAGCCTTTTCCTTACTTATGTTTTTCATGGATATTTTTTATATGTTTAATAGTTAATTAAGAAGTATCTCTATGGCGGGCGTCCCCTGTCCGAGGCGATGTCCAGCTATAAAGCACAACACGCCCACGTCTGCCTTACGAGGGCGAAAAAATAAAAGGTGATTCTTAATCCGCGATAATGTTCCCGTAATAACAGCTTAAATAAAATGAAATGGAAAGAACAAATTCGATGCGAGCAAACCCATTAAGTGCTAAATTAGTTGAGAATAGGAGCGGCTATCGTGGGTTTTATTATGAGTTTATTGCTTTGTGAGTAATTAGTTAATGAACAATATGCAGTATTTTCCTAAGCCCTTTCTTGGAAAAGCAGGAAAATAATAATGATTAATAGAATATATAAAAAACAAATGCTAAGCAAATAGATCTTGTCAACGATGTTAACAATACAATTACTCATATAATGCAATATTCCATACACATTGAAGTTTTTACTTCTCTTACTTGAAACATTTAGATGAATAACGGGCACAGGGTCGCTTATAAATGAGCAACCTCATTCTCTCTCCAGTCCAGCAATATACGTCCGAAAAAATTTACTTCTCATACCTACCTATTTTAGATGGTTGCAAAATTTATAAAATGGAAAAAAAATCTGATGTTCATAGTAACAAGCACAAGCATTTTACTTACATTCTACTTATTTTTTTGTATGCCTGTCCCGCACAAGAACCAAAAGTAATTCAGCTAACAGGGCTATACAGAAAGGCAAAGAAAAATCCTTCATGTCTACAGTTTATTTCTCAATTAGTAAGTATCCACTTAAATAATCCGCGCTCACAGAGTCAAGAGCATATAAAAGACATTTTCCTCTCACTTTAAAGAGAGCTAACCTACGTGATGGCAACAATAACTAAACAGTAACTGTATAACATTCCTCATGAAGGACAGACGGTAGCGTGATGCGGAATGCTTATAACCTATTATTTTGACAGCAAAAACAACATGGCGGACGATGATTGCGCGCGAAATCGATCGACACGAGCGCATTCCTCGTGCACTGTACGCGTGCCGGAACAAAAACTACGGCGAGAAAGTAATTCTCTTCGGGGTATTATGAAGCTCACTTAGAAAATCAGGTGTCTGAGGAACGACATCAACGACTGCGAAAAAACGTTACAGCTTAAAAGTCGATGGTACTCAAGGTCTGTTGTCTAAATATGTAACCCTATTAAATTCATTGATAATTACTTTACCAGTGAATTATATTCTTGAAATGCGATTATAGTAGGTAGGTTGTATAGATAAGTAAAAAAAAACGTACCCGTAGGATCACTATGTTGTAGCTGTCAGTCTCTTTTTCTGGGGGATCCTGTGAAAGTATGTTGAAATTGACATTTAATACTTACTTTTTGCGGTCGCTCTTTTCCGTTCCTTAATTCTACAAAAACCTGTTCTTTAAAACCCGTTCTTTATTTCTTATATGACAAATAAGATCCAATTTATATGTTTGCTCTGAACCCTCGCTGCTCAATTGCGACTAGCGCACTCGCACTTGTCCGAAATATTATCAGTAGTAACATGTTTAATCTTGACCAAACTTCTGCCTCAATCACTCCTATGATACTTAAAGTTTCTTTAAGCAAACAATTTCCGAGTCACATATTTTTACATTTTTATAATTTTTCAGAGCGGTTACTGAAGGGAAACGTCAGAAAAAGTAAATAAAACTTGGACAAACCAACGTTTGAAATCTATTGAAAAGTAATTTCTATTCTAAATATTAAGTAATAATAATAATAATGTACTTACATCTTACTTTATTTCAACGCAACATTGACTGAAATGGGTAATTAAATTTAAATCCATTCGTGTCCCCTCTAAACTTTAAGGGAGCTTTAAAATATCACACAAGGGTATTTAAATATTTAGTACCTAAAAGAGAAAACAATGGAAGTTTTATATACATCGCAGTCGCACTGGACCAGTCGTGGTCATTACAGAATTGGTTATGGCCGGCAATTTCACTAGACAAATCCCATGGATTCCGTAACACATCGTGTAATTCAAAGATGGAGTATTTATAATTAGCCTTCTTTACTACGCTCTCGTCGAAATGAATGGTTATTGTTCATGTTCTTATAAGAAAAGCGTACCATCTTCAATCTATCCAATTACACAGTGCATATTAGGACCCTATTAGGTTTCAATCTTCTGTTTTGTTTTGACGGTGATTCTGATTTCATCTTAATAGCCATACGGGGCTTTGTTACTAATAAATGATCTTAAAGCTGAGGCACGCTCTTTTATTTTTAGAGAACTTGTGGTAATAGGTGTTTGCATATAAAATCACCTCTTATTGTTATTTGTTCACCTAGAAATAATAAGAAAGATTGGATATTATGGTTTACGTATATTTACGTGAATGTTCTGTATTTTTAACAATGTCAATTTAAATCACCTTAGTTATAGTGATAACACATACGCGTCGATCACAACTAAGTACCTACAATATATTGCGAGCAAAATACATCATAATTTATAAAATAGTTAAACTTTACCAGACGAGACTTCACTTTGAACTGATAAGAAATGAAAGACATAACGACTTGACAAAAATCGCTTGAATAATTTAAAAGGATATGTAAGAATTCCTTGATATAAAATAAAAAATCAATAAATTCATTAACTAACCGGTAAGTGGTCTAGTAAATTGAAATAGTACATCTTACATTGACATTGTTATTGAAACACATTTATGTGTTTTTCTTTACAGTTTGAGTATTTTGCGGTGCACAACGCGATAGTTAAAGGCTTTTTATAAACTACTAATTTCTTGAAAATATAAGTATGTAATATCAAAAGAACAATGAGTTTCGTAGTTTTTATTAATCAAGTATATTAAGCATATATTATTTAGTATGATGGGAAGACCGGCAATCATTTAACATCTCGAGTATCTTAAACCAGTAGATTGTTTATTTCGTTTAGGTTTCCGAGCTAAATTGTTTTATCAGTTATCAATGAACCGATCGTACAAGAGCTCAGACGCTACGAGTTTGTTAGTTAGTTACTTAGTAGCGGATAAGCTACTGCTGCTATACCTAAGTATAGTTATATAGATTGTGGCGGTGCTACTGCAACTAAAATGCATAGAGCTGTTAGTTTATTTAGACTATATTGAAACTTCGTCATTTGTGATTTATATTTCTATATTTGTATACATGTAGGTACACCTATTATTATTCATTGAATAAATTATTCCTATCCCACTCGTTTTGTTTAAACCAAATTCAAGGAAAGTTCTAGATAGACTTTTTTTATAATTTATCAGTAGTACCTATATGATTTCCAATGCTAGTCCTTCGAGATAATGATAGTTTATGGTACTAGTTAGATTATTTGTCCATCTTGCCGGCAAAGTATTAAATCCAGAACTTTTCGTCATTATCGTTGACCAGCGACACCTGCGTTCTGTTATTTTCACGATATCTCTAAAGAGAACTCGGATATTTTTTAATTTGAAATTATCTTTTGTGAATCAATAATATACGAAACATAGCAAAGAAATTACGGAATATATATATATATATATATATATATATATATATAGAATAATAAAACCTGATGCGGAATATAGTATATAAAAGCTAATGCTCGGAAATCTCCCATCACACGGAAGCGGTAAGCACCTATAATAATATCAGAATTATCCAGCAGATTTCTTCGAATCGCTACAATCTAACTAGATCTAGTCTTTAAGTGGTGCAGTCTTGAAAATGTTGCCTGTATTTAAACAATTTTATATTGAATCTAATATGTATTGGAACAAAGGAGGTTGCGACCTCTCTTACCATTTATTGAGATGGTAAGTATATGACAATATGGACGAGTTTAAAGCTCAGGTCTTCTATTGAATAGAAATTGGTATATTTCCGACTGGTTTTATAAATATCTGGTGGGAATCTTTGGTTAGCCATTAGATAAAAATTCCATTCTCTTAAAACCTTAGTGACAAGGTAAATTTTATTGGTCAGTTCAAATAAAACAAAATGGATTTACTTTGTTTTGTGTCTCCCGATTATCAATTTATTCTAAATACGGAGTTGTGTCAAGGGTCAGATGTTGGCAGGACCAGTCCGGGAGAAAAGGGGGAACGCGCGCGCGGGGCCTAGGGTCACTCACGAAATGGTAATTGTCGAGGAATGCTGGGAATCCGCCGCTTTCGCATGCGATTTCGCAACAATAACCCAATCAAACATAAAACACAGTAACACCCAACTCTGCCTCTTTCACCGACCCGACTTCCCATCTTAGTCGGATTACACAAATAAGTATGGAGTCGTGATGGGACCCACGCCTCCGGGCCCGGGCGAACAGATGCGCGGAAGTCGAATACATGCCAAGATTTTTTGATGCATAATGAACTGTCGCCCGAAGCTTCGAAAATAAAACCTACGTTTAAGCAAACAATGCAAGAATCATCATTCTCCGTCATTATTTTCAAATTAAACCACTCACACCCAAAACAAATTTAGTTACGACCGGAACGCACGTCCGAGATCGATTCCCATAAAATTCATGCGAGTACCTACACAAAAAACAAATTTATACTAAACCATCAAAAATTACTAAAATCCGGTCCTAAATTATTGTGTGATTTGTCTCGGCACACACAGACGTTAATTGTTTTATTTCGACAGGTAAAAATCTGGTAATTATCCAGCGATGCTCACAATACGAAAATAGGCGGGAAAAAATAGACAAAAGACAGCCGACGACGACGCCATTTTTTTCTTTAACCCTTGGATTTCTACCTGAGCGTGCTTAATGAGCGCTCATGTATTATTTTTATCTTTTTTAAGCTACAATTAAATGAGCCCTAACATTTCTTAAGACAATAAAAATATAGACAGGTGTGTAACTTTGGGTCTCTTAAAAAAATCTTAGCTAGCCTAGTTAGCTTTTGAAGTATAATTTTGTATTTTAACATCTTTAGTTTTAAGGTTGACAATTATTACAAATAATGTCTTGTCCCCGACTAAGTTTACTTGATAACAATTCAGGATTATGTAGTATTAATTATACTCTTATGCTTATTTTAGATACTATAATTCGAATAAAATTAAATTCTTTAAATTAAAAAAAAAAATCTGCATAAACAGCAGCTTACATGCAATGTAAAAGCATAATATTCCAGTCTTATCTTTACATTGCCTAATTTCATCCAGATCTGTCCTGCTTTTCTGGTATGATTAAGTAATCAATATCTTTCCAAACTTTAGCATTTTTATTAATAATAACATAATATACCTAATACTTTACAAAACCATACTGCATTATCGATACACATATAACATGTATCCAGCCTTTTTATGTTTGCCTTAACCTGTCGTTAGATCCCAATCACTTACGTAAACTTAATGTTGACATAAATTCAAAATACAAATCGGTCAACGAGGGTCATCGTAAATCACTGCACTGCGATAAAGTTTATCGATTCTCTATTGCTAGATCTAAGCGACGTGAGAAACTCATAGTGGTCTAAATGAGGCATCAGGATATGGAAATGATATACGCCTGCAGAGTGCCCACCCACAATCTTCTTGTTAGCAATGAGCTAATTGGGTAAGATTTAATGCCGTTCTAAGATGATAGCATGTCTTGTACCCAGCGGTAAGTTTAAATTAATTTATTTTTATTTGTTTTGAATTGCAATTGAATACATCGGGAACGCAAGTGCAAGAAAGTAATCGATACGTTATTCGATTTTCCGATTCGAATAATTGAACAACGGTCTTTTAAACGTGCGTTATTATTTTTCCTATAATTTTTACAGTAAAATCGCATAGATCTTGCCTAAGTAAAGGTTAGGTTAAGGAAAAATATTCTTTTAAACGGAAGTAGCTACAAGATTTAGGTGTTGTTCGATACTTCATAATAAGAGATTTCAAAAATCCAATGGTTAGCTCTTCAGGTGCACTTACAAGTAAAACCTTTGTTTATATGTTAATATATAAAGAGTTTCTCTTTAAAGTTAACGACACAACTAACGTAACTTGTTATTTCGAAACAATTGATTGACCTTTTGCTTTATTTTTTGTTAACTGTTGCATTGTACTGCATTCGAAGGATAGACTAACGGAAATGTAATTTTTTTCTATTTAGAATATTATCATGAAAGTGTATAATTTTAAATGTTAAAAGTAAAAAAAAATCGATATTTACAGATGAAAAACACTTTTTACTTATTTCTTCTTTCTGAAACCACGGGAATGCATTGGATGCAGACCACATACAACCGGTCCTATTGGAAATCACTTGAGGAATCTATAGACATAGCCCGCCCCAAGTGATTTATTGGCCGCAAAATTTTTACTGCTGTCCAGCAGTGATATGATGAAAGTAAACAACAAAACAAAATAACTGTAAAAAAACAATATGACCATATTAACAAACTGTATTTTCGTACAGCACATCCAAACTACGTAAAGAATCGCTGCTGAAATCTTAAAGGCAGAATCGTAAAAAGGTTTGACATAAACGCTAACGTGTTCAGAATCTGAAAAGGTTTCGTAGAAAACATTTAAATCTTGATTGCGCTCATCGCGGGATTTCCGACGACCACAGATTAATATTCAATCCAGGCGCATCCTTTACTATTTTATTTTAAGTTAAAATATGAATAAAACGTGAGGTGGATTCGTTAAGATAACTATTAATTTTAACTTTTATTATTATAGTCATCTCCGGTCCATGTGATCTTTGCTTCGAACTAGTTTGCGAGATCCTCCACAACTGTCTTTATATATTTTAGTGAAAACATGGAGTTCCTTTTAAGAATATTGGAACCAAGAAATAAATCGATTCTTTATACAATTATTAAACTAAGCATATATACAGATTAACCTATACAAATCTACTACAATTCAAGTTTGAACTCAATGCCACGGCTTAGAATACTCTATCAATTGAAAAAGTTTAAAGATTTGTTTAATTTGATGAAATCATTGGATGTTACCATAAAACTAAATTGAAATCTTAAGCGGAAATAAAATTTCCGCTTAAGATATGTGTTTTGTTTGTGTTTGTGTATTAACACAACACCAGTATATAACAAATTGAAAACATAGCAGGGGTTCAATATCATTTTCCTAACTATCTGCATAAGCTGAACAGAAATATGTACTAGCAATGCCTTGAACAGGATTTTAACCAATATTTAGTCATGTTTTGGATGACTCTTCTTAGTAAATCATATAGCATTTTAAAACTTTCAATTTAATATACAAATTAGTACAAATCCAGACGATCTAAAATCATAATAATTTGTAATTCATAAAAATTTCACCAGACATTGTAACTTCATGTCAAATTAAATTCAGTGTTGCCAATACAATACTAATAATATGCATATATTATTTTTCCAGGCCTGGTGATTACAGAGCGATGCAAATTCAAATTTATAATATATAACAAATAAGTACACTCGGCAATTTTATTTGTGAGAGACAAAGAAATAATAATTGATATATCAAACAATATCATACTGCACGCGAAACGTTTAATTAACTGCATGTTACAGCGAAATTATAATTCTCCAATATGAGGTACAAGACGATCTGCTGGGCGGTCCGCGCCCTTTTCTTTTTAAAAAGTAACATTTCAAGATAAATGAAAGGTCGTTTAAAGAAAAAATAATTACCCAATATGTCCGCAGCGCGGTTATCAGGCGCCTGTTTAAACGAAATTTTAATAAAGCGTATAACGGCCGATTACGCCCGCCATTTTTCAAGATGGCCGAAACAATTGATGATTATTACATGCAGGCTACAACTTTTTTTAAGAAACTTGGATCTGATTTCTTAGTATTTTAATGATAAACCGCAAGCGGGCAACGTAATCACTTTTGTATCTAAACATTACTTTATACTCCAAAATAGCAGAGTTGATTACCAATAACACTTTTCTCGTTAAAAGAAGTGCATATTATCAATAGAAGCGATTCAAATTTACAAGGACATATACTTTCACCCTTAATCGTTATCAAATATTAAAACATTGTAGCTTCCTAAAGTTTAAAGCTTATACTATATCTGTTTAACTCATTCCGATTTATCTGCTAATATAAACAGTTCTTTAAAGGCAAACACTGTGTTCAAATACAGCGGTCGTAAATAAACGAATACCTTTTAAGACTTTGTTTCAACATATTTCGTTTACAAAGTAACCTCACCCGGGCCATAGGTAAAAGGGCGTACTTGCCACCCACTTCCACTGACTGGAATTAAAAGTAAGTCAATTCTACATATTACTAATACGCGCAGTCCATTACGCGGCGAGTATTGTGGCAGTAAAGCGTGATGTAGTGTTACGACACATTGTATAACATGAAAGGAGGAAGGTTGAGTGTTCGATTGTTTCATGGTAAGGCTGGAGAATGCGGTCCGTGAGAAAAAAAATCTCTTGCTTCTGATGCGCTCGAATAGATAAGCACAGGTGGTGAGCGCTCGTACACACCGTTTCATCTTTGGTATATAATTTTGACAGGAAATAATATTTTTTTCTTTCACTACATCAAATCAAATTAGGAATAGGCAAAAGTTTTCAAGTATTTCTTTTAATAATTTCTGTATTATTAATTTATCTTAAGATGGTAAAACTAAATTACTGTGTTGTTTTATTTTTTTTATTATTATTAATACCTTTGGTTGAGGATATTCATAATCAAATGTTGCCAACCAAAACTACCTCGTAAAGGCACTGTTTCTGTTCACAAAAAAGGATACCAAGATGAAGGCCGGAATCCTACAAAATAAAAAAGTTTCGTTCCTCACGTTTTTTGTAAAGAAAAGGTGAAGAATTCGGTAGCACGTCGTAATTTGTCTTTTTTATTATTTATTGCTTCAAATCTGTCATCTGTACTGTTAACTTCTTTGTGTCCTTGTTAGTAAAGTACACACAGAGTGACAATAAAATCTTTAGGATTGCGTTTATGATTGCTTCGACATTCGAAACTCAAAATTACAGTGTAGTCTTTTGTTTTTTAACTCGTCATAATCACTACTGCGGTTGTATGCGCACCTCATTGGTTGTATAAAAATAAAAAAGATGGCCAGGGCAAAAGTCGCCATGATGAGAAAGCGGTAAAAGCGGGAATTGCGAAAAGCGCGCCATTACAGTTGGGCTGTAAAAATTAATGTGGAAACAAATCAATGGGTAACGTATTAAATTACAATCGGTTGCGTTGCACTTGAGCGGTGTAATTCGTTACAAAATTTTATTGCTTTCCGCGTTTCATTGCGGACATGTGCCTCGATGCCATGATCTTGTTTTACATTCTCCGAGTATTGCCAAGTTTAATGACTGAATTTTATTGAACTTAAATTATACAGAATCGGAATGTTGTTGAAACTAATGATGAAAGATTTTTTTATTCGCGATAGTTGCTAATATACTTATGGATTTGTGTTGCAGAATTTTCAAACCATCTGCTATAAATTTGCCTTTAATAGGTGACTGTTATGTTCATATGTTGAAATTGATAACTAATACTAATTGAATGACATGTCCGTAAATTCTTATGTTTTGATATTTTATTTTACAGTTTTATTAGACCTTAATATTTTACTTAATAAATTATTATTCATTTTAAGCCTTTTATTTTGCATAATCATATAAAAATAAAAGTTTTGTTCGACTGTATTGAAACAAAAGCCATAAGTTTTGTTTGTCATTTTAAGGATCGGAAGAGTATCTTCATTCATTTAATTTTCTGTCCGTAGGTCGAGCCAACCGGCTCAGCCTCGCTTGGCGCGGCGTCGCGTGCACTCTTCGTGGAAAAGGTGCGCGCATCCAACGCCGCCTGCCAAGCAGGAGACTTCGCCACCGCCGTCGCTCTTTACACCGATGCGCTGACATTAGATCCCGCTAATCACATTTTGTATAGCAATCGGTGAGTAACACACAAACAAACCACGTTTGTCGCAGTGTCAAGTGTCACCAAGCAAGAAATGCGATGTCATGAGGCCCAAGAGGCTATACCACTGTTATTATTACAGACATTGGAAGTCCACTGCTGAACATAGGCCTCCCCGAGAAAGGGGGAATTTTGCCCATAATAACCGCGCTGGGCAAGCGTGTTGGCAATCGCAGAACGTAGCTTTCGCGGTGCAGATGCTGCTACCCACTGATACTGCATCCCCACCCTATGCATTTGAGCTACACTGTCTCTGATGGATATACCGCCATCTATTGGTTTTAGTACCTTAGTCGCCACTTACGACACCTGGTAAAGAGGGAGATAGTATTCTACTCTGCCGGTACCTCACGGTATGCTGTCATATAATGCCAACCAACAAGATCTACACCGTTACTGAATCTTCTGTATCGATGATATTCACAAGGTATTATTTATTTGAATTTTACGGTCAGTTGGTGTGGTGTCAGCCATTGCTTAATATACTATGTATGTATATACTCTGTACCACATTGCATGCATGCAATTGCATCAAGGAAAAGAAAAGACATCATTCCTAAAGTATTTTGGTGCACTCATTTTTCAAAGAAGATTCCATACACATGTCTGAAACATTTAAAATGTAAAAGAGAATAACAACAATAAATACCAGAAAGAATTTTCGCTAATATTCTTTTATTTATGCTTATTACCACACACATAGAGCACGCCAATATTCTCGTCGTCCGTCTTCGTACCAATCTTCTTTGAGTTCATTAAAACCTGTCAACTATAATTCAATATTCACTGGCAATCAACCTGGTGTGTGCATGACTTGTGGGTGTAGGTTTTCTATAACAACAACGGTATCCACCAGTATTAGCATTTATGTAGTAACACATCGGGACTTGTCAAATGGATGTTGGATTTACAGCAAGGCACACATTGACTGCACTTCGTAATAACAAAAGTCGCTATTCCTGTTTGGACTATAAAATTATAATATTTACTGACTCGCCAATTGCCCCCGGACCCACCAACAATTTGCAAATGTTCTCAATAACTTTATCACGATTATTTCTGATTCAAATACAAGTTTTTCTTGAGTTGAACCTCATACAAAGGTCGTCGGCTTTGGTACACTGTTATACTCGTATATTCCTACCGCCAAACAGCAGTATTATGTCAGTATCAGCATTGTTATGAAATTACTGGGAGGTTTGTTACGCGTTACTGATACGAGTATTATGAGCGTCTATAGGCAGCGATGGCGCTTACTAACGAGGACTACATGCTTTTCAGTCAACCCGATCTAACAATTAAAAAAAAACTGCATAAAGAATATTTTTATTATTTACTACTAAGTAACATATTTATTTTCTATTAATATTTTTTAAATTTCCTATAATACAGGAGTTAAGATGGCTTAGGCTCCACCCTCATCACACATTGCAATATTTATTAAAATTAAGTGCCTTGCTTTTTTTATAATGGTGGAAATACATTATTACCATTAATATATGCCGTAGGGTACCAGCGGAGTAGAACAGTACTTCCCTCTGTATCAGGTGTCGTAAGCGTCAAAAGCTCCCTCTGTATCAGGTGTCGTGACTGAAGTACCGGGACCGACCGATGGCGGTTTAACCATCCAAAATAGCGCAACTTAAATACTACAGGGTAGAGAGCATCACCATCTCCGTCACGAAAGTTGCGACCACGCTTGCCCAGTGGGGCAATTATGGGCAAAATTCCCCTTATCTTGGGGAGGTCTATGTTCAACAGTGGACTCTATGGCTGATATTATGACTAAAGCTGTGATAGATCAAGTCTTCTATCAACTTTTAAAACCACTAGTATTTTTTACTGGAGGTATATCACGGATTTCGTATCCGGTGGTATGGTAGTGATCCCATCTTATGCGCCAAAAGTCAAATGTCGTGAGTTCGATCCTCACCCAGTACAAATATTTACATGATGATATTTGTGTCTGTTCTGTGTCTGGGTGTTGAATTTATATATTTAGTATTATAATTGTGATACTTTTGTTGGCTAATGTCTGTAACACAAGTATTTTAAGCGACTTATCACGGATTGAGGTCAATGTTTGAGGTTATAATTTGGTGTAAATTAGAATTATTAATTCATATTTAACTTATTATTTTTCATACAGGTCAGCAGCCCGACTGAAACAAGGACAGTTCGCAGCGGCTCTTCAAGATGCGACGCGCGCTCGAGAGCTGTGCCCTAACTGGCCTAAAGCCTATTATAGACAAGGTAATGTCATCTTTTCTTAATAACTATTATTACGTTATTTTAATCCTTTTATACACGCCTTTACTTTATTCTGAATCTAAATAGCATTGGTTTTCCAAAAGAGAAAAGAAAGGTTGGCTTTCGAAAGTTATAGATTATATTTACGTAAAAACTTATTATATCTTCCAAAAAATAAACATACGCGTATTTAAAAAAAACCTATACAATTACTAAAATTTTAATATATCATCATGTCGGCAGAATAAATAAATAGTACCTACTTTTGCATTAGGTATCGCAAAAGGCAAAGTTATCAGAACCGACAGATGGCTGTATATCCTTTTGTAACAGTGTAGCTCAAATGCACTGGGCAAGAACGGGCAGCAGCATCCAAATCGCCGAGGGTAGCTACGCAATTATTTTCGGGAACCAACACTAGTGTGCTGGGCAAGTGCTGCAGCGTGGCAATTATCGCACAAATTTGGCGCCTTTTTCTTGAGGAGGTCTATGTCCAACAGAGGATTTCCAATGACTGATATGTTGATATCTTCTTGTGTATTGGAGGATATACGCCATGTCAGCTTTTCGGAATTTGTTAATACACACATACATAATAATAAATTCACGCGACTTCTTATACAATTACCTGACTCCGAGGTGGGTCGGTCAATGAGAGAAATATCTAAAATTTAAGTACATGTATTTAACACCTACCAAAGCACCGTTCAAATAAGCCATCAACCACCAACCAAAGAGCCATTTTACAGTTTTAAATGAAAATTAAGGTAATCTAATTCAGGACACTATTAAGATAAATATTATTTATCGATTAGATGTCCGAGCTGAAAATTCTAAATCTAGACCACGACCCGGCAAACGCAACATAAGAAGGAAGCCTCTCAAAGTGGCTAAACGTTTTGAATACAACCGCCAGATGCGCCAGATTTAGGCCAAATACTAACGATCCTATTGGAAGTCTTTCGAACCGTTTCTATGTCCAGTAGTGAACGTCCTATGCCTGACATTGCATACAGATAAAATTAATAGTAACTTAAGTCGTTAAAACACGTCAATTAAAACCATTTAAATTGTCAACAATAGTATTAAATAGCAAAAAACTATCCACTCGCATACAAAGAAATAATTATTCATCAATTAACCATTCCTTACGGTAAAATATGCGGTGATTAACCTATCGCAAACGAAACCAATAACTAAGTTTCATTATGGCAGAGACAACTGCAATGATAATGTGCCTAATTATAATTGCAAATATTACCACATTAAAAACTACAATATTTTCATTATTACTCAATTTTCGACTTTAACTTCAAGTAATAAGGTGCTAGGAATGAGGATGTTAGTTAAACATAAAATAAGCACGTGGGTATGTATAGCGAAACATAAAAGACATGTCAGGTAACAGTAAAGTAATATTACATTTTGCAGTTGCCAGCTCTTACTGCTCGAATTGTTAATCGGTTATTAATTTACATAATAGCTACGAAACCACCCACGGTCGTAGAGAACTCTTTTATTTGTTCATATAGAACTTGGTAACTTAATAGTTTGACTTGATTAAGATTGATTGTGTCAAATTAGTCTTCATCTTATCAACCGTTAGACTTTCACTGTTGAACATAGGCCTCGACAAAGGAATGTTGCCCATCATTGTGGCGTCGGGCAAGCGTGGTGGCAAAGGCCTTATGATGGGGATGACCTATAAATTTGACCTGTGCTGTTTCAGGTGAAAATAGCGCCATCTGTCTAATCTTATGTTAGTACCATCGACGTTTTAACCCGTTTCATGATGTTGACCTTGAAAATAGTCGACAATATTTATTATAATGCTTTTCCTTGAAATTATGATCTAAAGCTCCTTAATACATAATGTCAGAGCAGCCAACATAAATCGTGCAGTCTGTCATTGTACCGTGAATTTATACCATTAGTAATATCCAGAAAGTTCGCTTTCACTTTTGATGAATTGCACTTTGTTTTACATCGTGTAAGATTAATTTCGTCAGTGTAAGTGCAAATACAATTTATACTTACACAATAGATAATATAATTCGATTCAATTATTTTTTACTTAATTTAGATTGCTTGCGTGAAATGCCACATTATGTGGCTAGGCGATATAAAAAGCACCTTGGATGAAAGTAATGAGGATTTATGGGGTCAATATTTATAATTTATGGGGTCCCATTGCGCAGAGGTCATGGGTTCGATGTTCATCCAAACCAAATATTTATTCGATGAATATTTATATTTTAGATATATGTATTTATAAATTACACATATTTTTTCCTCGGTTGTATCCTTGCTTGATGGGGTCACGGCAACGTATGAAATATAATTAATTTGTTATTTGTAAAACTATCTTGATGTTACTATAATACAACCCTGGCTATTTATAACGAAAAGCGATGGACATGTTGTCACGAGAAACAGATGGAATTATATTTTTTGAAGATCCACTTGTAAATATATATTTATACAAAACATTCAACATTACGCCGCGATTCTTATCACGCTTATTCTATTAATGATTAATTTTTAATTGATTGTTGGTGAAATAACCAAGTTGGAACTATTAAAAGTTTTCTTCAAAATTCGCGCTCCATAAATATGCATCGCATAGAACTAAATTTTATCATCTAAATGAACCAAAAATATTCGTCCGTGATGTTAAATAGTTCGGAAGCATTACAACTATGCGCTTATTTACTTTACATAAGCTCTAAATATCTTTGTATTATTTTTTGAACAGAACAAGAAGATATATTGTCTTAAATGATATATGTATTGTTTTGCACGTAAAATTGCTTAGTAATAGAAAATAATGCTATAAACCATTGGTTGAAATCTCAAATAATGATATTTGTTATTTACCGAATGATATTTAAATATTACTAACCGTTTTATACTTCATACTACATGTTTACTTCTTGCTCGTTAAAATGGTGATACTAATAAGTATGTTGTGTAGCAAACAAAACGAACATAAAAACAAGTTTATACATAACACATATGTAGCTCAAAATCTTCGATAATATGCTATGTATAGCAGGATAGTAAACACACTAGTGCAAACTACAAATACCTAATTACCTGACGTGCAAAAACTGACGAACCATAAAAGTAAGATCCTCCCATAAAAGACCACACGAAGGTAGTTCGTAAATCGTAAACAGTGTTGTGAAGAACTTATGCCTACTTACAATTAGACATAAGGCGGTTTCAATGCTAGGCAATTAACAATATTCGATTACTCGTACGTCGGACATAAGCTTTTGTGTAAACTTAAGAAAGTGATATTAGAAATATTATGACTATTACTTTCTCGTTTATATTTAGAGGCGCTTGCATTATTTAATATTTTAATAAAAATAAAAATAAGAGTAATGGATACAATGAAAAATGTTTAATTATATTATACGTAGGCAATCAAGAAACAAATCCAAGAAAGACGGACTCAATGTACACAGTGTTGGACCAAAATTCGCTCTTTACCAGAATACATTTTACATAAGACAAAATCAATCAGAATTCAAAAATGGAATCCTTAATCACTATCCGTTAGTGTCTTTTTTGGAACTTAACGAGCGCTCAACTTACGCTAAGTTACACAGTATGCTTTACTGTGCCTAGCAGAATTACCGGCGACTAGAATAGTACCTCTGTACTCCCTCGGAATATCCATCCGAAATAGCACAACTTAAATACCACAGGGTGGGGATGGGCAGCAGCATTTTCGTCGTGAAAATCCCCCTATCATGGGGAGGTCAATATCCAACAGGGGATTTTCAATGGCTGATATGATGGTTTCGTGATCTCTTCTGTTCAGTTCGGTCTTCTGAAGTTAAATATTAACAACGTTTGTAGTATTAATTTATAAAAAATTGTATTCATAAACAAGTTGTTTTTGAATATTTAAATTGCCAAATGAAACTGATTTCATAATTGTCTCTACTACTCACTAAATACTTCAATAATTTCTTTAGGTGTATTCTATAAACCTAATAAGACGATAACAATTATGCCTTATTTTTCATTCAGGTGTAGCCCTACAATGTCTAGGGAGGCATGGCGAGGCACTGGCTGCCTTCAGTTCGGGTCTCGGAGTGGAGCCATCCTCGAGGCAACTGCTGGCGGCCCTCGTCGAAGCCTCGCTCAAGTCCCCCCTCCGTGCCACTCTGGAGCCAACCTTCAGGCAGCTGGAAGCTATGAAACTAGATCAGTCGCCCTTCGTACTAATTTCGGTAAGTAGCTTAAAGATGACTCTGAGTTCAATGGTCACGTAATGTCTCGTATATTCATTACAATCATACAAAAATATAAATCTTTCCTCTTTATAATATTAGTGTAGATATAATATATATATATGGACTAACATAATAGGTTCCAAACATAATACCCTTCAAAAACTCAACAACAGTCTGTTGAGTGGATGATTTAATCAGGTACAGCTTTAGGCTAGAAGCATAATAATCTGCGGCATTAATTAAACGAGTTCGAGACCCATCCAAAATAAGTATAGAAATGGTCCTTTTGAAGTTACTCTTCCCGACCGTCCGATCTCGTAGACCGCGTCACGTCTTAGACGACCCTCCCGACAAAATAACCGTGAAACTCGCAGCCCTTTCTCGCCCTCTCACTGGCACAACTCAACCATTGACACTCCACATGCACTCGTATAACAGAGCAATACACCGCGTTCGCCGGCGAACGCGTGAAGTCCCTACCCCTACGAGCGATAACCGACAGCCCTAGGGCTGTCGGGCTCAATCTGTCCGTCCTCTCTTGTTTTTAATTTAATTCATTCATAGTAAATTCAACCCCAACGACGGCGACCGAGCCTAGGTCGAGCCTCTAGAGGCGCCCTCGGTCTCGCCGTCGGTCCCGCTCAAATCTCGCGAGCCATTGCGGCGGCAGGGTTATTACGGGCATCGGTCCTCTCATCTATGAGAGGCCCCGCCCTATTTTTCGGTGGCGCTGGAATTGACGTCTGAGTAGACCAGCACTAGGTTCGTCAAAAAAAAAAAAAACGACTGACTACCACCCGTTCGTAGTTCAATGTTTAGTACAATGTTTCAAATAACCAATATCTGAAATCGAACAATCGATTTGTTCGAATAATAAAGCCATTTATTGACAATACTGTTATAATATTAACGAGTATATAAACAATTCGAAGTTAATAATAAATGCTCGTCGCATTCAAAATCCCTTATGAATACAATATGCAATAAAACAATGTTTTTATAATGATGACTCAATAGTGTGGTTATTTCGAATTCGTGCGGTGATCATCCGATTCAAATGTGAACAAATATTGGAACGGACAGCTACCATCAGTCAGCGATTAAATTGGAAGTAATTTCAAATTGAATATCATGCTCCTTCGTTTTTAAATAATTAATCAAAACGCCACCTACTCTCGAAATGAAATAAAACAATTCAACAATGTTCTATAGATAATCTTAACATACAGTCTGTTGGTTTATAAGATTTTCGACATAACGATCAATAGAGGTCGTCTGCATCGGTACCTCACTCTTACTTATTTCTAACGCCAAATAGAAGTGTTTGCATTGCCGTGTTCCGGTTTGAAGGGTCAGGAGGCAGTGAAATTACTTACCTAGTAACATATATGTGACATTATATCTATCAAAGCGTTAAACGTTACAGGTCGCGCCGACGTTTATTGTCACGCGGACCGTGTGCTTGTTTGTAGATTTAGTCAATAAATAAAAAAAAGAAAGTACATAATTCACGCATGTATATTGACCTGACTCCGAGATAACTAACTCAGAGCACTTGTGTACCGGATATTAAACAGCAAAAGGATTACAAATTATAATAAATGTTCGTCACATAGATATTGTCATGGGATCAAACGACCTTGGCACACAACATACCGAATAAATGGTCATTTTCTTTATTTTAGCTTTTTCCCTTGTACAAAATCCATCTGCTTTTAAAAAAGACTTGAAATGATTATTACTTAATAAAAGTTTATAAACTAATTACTTCTGTTATACCTACCTATTTTTCTGGATTCGTAACGACAAATTTACAAATACATTGCTTGAAACTTTGAATACTATTATATAAATCTGACCAAGGGTAACATATGATTTAAAGTTACTAAGTAACCACTAGTTACCCGCTAAACGTTTTCAAAATTTACATACATATACTCCTGCATAGCAAGAAAAATATCATACATAAATTTTCAAAATGAATAGCCCAATAAAAAAGCGTACCGAATTACTTGAATGAGTTACCTTACTATCGTCTGAAAATTTTTAACAAACCATCGTTATTTTACCGAAAAAGGCCGTATAAATAGGCAGTAAAGTGGTATAAAATATTGTGTGAATCGTGAACTCGTCGATGCATCGAACTTAAACTTATTTATGCTGTCGACGGGCTGTTTAAATGACATCTGATACGACGGCGCTCGGCCCGAAATAATGACAACCATTAAAGTACCTACCGATATATGCCGATTGTCACTCATTCCGACTTTAGGGGTCCGTCTCAACATCTGCTGTTTTTTATAAAGATAAAAGTGTTAGATTTTACTTTGTATGTATACATTTCTTACATATTTTTGCACTGTTGACTCCGAGTCGTAGACACAATCCGTCCTGGTCTCTTCAAAATTATTTAGTTCGAATATTTACTAATAGATGGCGCTATATTTCATACTAAATTTATCAATAATTTACTAAGATGTAATAATCTAATATATATCGGGAATCTTTACGTAGAATTTAATAGTCGTTTTTATTGATTACCATCAATTTGGTAATTATTATATTACTTGTATATTATAATTGATACTTTCCGTTGTCTATACAACTTCTTCCTGAAACACTCACATTTACGTACACAGACAATTCTTGATTACGTATTTATACAGTAAGCATAAAAATGGCGTAATCGTAATCCGTCGTAAATGAATGTTTATAACTTCTCGCCAATAATTATTATTACTGTCCCTTTTTCTGTGTTATAATAAATTTTCTGTTATCGTAGATCAATATAATATTATCCTCACAATTATATCGATGATACGTTATAACAGTATTATTTTAAAATGCATCGATAGTAAAAGGCCGCCTTTTGAAATTGTACGGTCTTACAAGCGAACTCAAATTAATGTATCTCCTTTTCAGTAAATAGAAATGCTGAGAAATAGATACGGCCATAAAAGCCGATGGCATTTCCTAGTTAGTTGTTTAATCCGTAATTTATTCCAATCATTTATGTTATATCAACGGACGGCTTCTATTTTTCATGGATGAAGTATATATTCTCGGTTAATAAAACTCTATCAGCCTTTCCTATTAATTTAATAGACATGGTAATAAATAGATTTTCAATCACTCCGTAGATTTACTTTTAAACAATGCCGATCGGTGTATGGAGAAAATTGAAAACTTATTTATGATGCGACTTTATCTGTGTGAGCGATAACTTTTATCACTGTCAATTTAGTAAAATAAAGCGAAATGGTGTTTCAAGCTCAGTTTAATCTGATGGGTATTAAGGCAAAGAATAATCATTTAGTGCCTAGTTTCAGATATCAACGTATGTATAAACAAACATAAATTGGTTTCTTGGATTCGAACATCTACTTTTTAAATCACACTTATTCAGTGTTTTAAATGATTCAACAAGTTTCTAACCAAATATAATTGCGAAAATGGGTCTATTTGTTAAAATTTTATGGTATAATTGGTGAGCTGATTTTGATAAAATTTGGCACTTAAAACATCTTGAACGCTAGAACAGGTCTCCGTTTAATGAGATATAAATAATCTTGCTCACGGTAGAAGTCGGATGAATAGCTAGTACAACAATAATAATAATTCACACCACACCCCATATATTGACCTGACTCCGTGCTAAGTAGCTTAAAATACTTGTGTTACAGACAACAGACAACAGAGGAATCGCAAGAATACTTGAATTGATATTCAACACGTAGGCACAGAACAAACAGAAATATTGTCCTGGGTGGGGATCAAACCCACGCCATTTGACGCACAAGATAGGATCACTACCATCTGCGTTATCGGGTCCTTCAATGTAACGTACAGTGATTTCGAGTAAAAATTAATTCAAGAGAACCATTAGTAAATCTTTCCATGGTACATGTCCCCGCAATATGTAGATGCGCAAATGTCAGTCTGCTTCCGAACGGTTCTTTCTCCTTTTATCGAGGACTAGCTCTCGACTGCGGCTCCTTCTGCAGTTATTTTTTGTTTTTATTAGACTAGCTCGATATACAAGCGTACAATCCGTGTGATAGTTCGCGTCACAGCAGCCTATAGAAAAGAACACCACTAGCGCATTGCAAAGTTTGTGACTTAAAGATATTATGACACATTAGCCAGTAATTTCACTGCCTCACTCACCTTTAAAACCAGAACACATGAATGCGAACAATAATATTTGGCGGTAGAAATAGGTGAGTGGGAGGTACCAATGCAGACGACCTTTTGTATGAGGTCTACCTCATGTAGAAAGTATTTAATTTATCTGCAAAGAAACCACCCATTCAGCCAATCAAAAATAAGAAAATAATCTCAGAAATCAAAACCATCAATCATACTAATGACATCCCTTATTTGTCCTCTTCAAATAATAAAAATACATAGATCCACTTAAAAACTTATCTGCTTTTAAAAAGAAATTTATAATTAAATGACCCATAATTAAATGAATACCATATTATGTCAAAACTTCCTCACAGCAAAGGGACGATAAAAAAAACTGTCACTAAGCGGTGTTGGGCCATTTGATCATTTCCTTAGTTCCCCTAGGTACCTACTAAACTCCCGCTCAACGTCGTGGTTAGCATAAGCAAATAGGCAGACCAGCCTAGATTAGATGTCTCTGTCAATCGAACTGATGTAGCCTTGAGGGAGGAACAAAATAACTATCGGTCCATCTCGTTTCTTAAGCTTGGCAACCTTATGGGACAGGGCCGTATGCAGAACATGAATCCATCCCCGTTTCAATAGCGCTGAGAATCAGCAAGCAATTGCTGTGATCGTGATGTACGTAATGTGTGAAGTACTGATTTAGTATGTTGACTTGATGATTTGGTTTACAATATTACGCTTGAACCCGAGAACCAGTAACTACTACTGTTGACTAACTGACTGGACTGACGTATCAACGCAGGGCCTAAACTATAAGAATTAGAAACTGGATATGTTGGGCAGGAGTTCCTTTCCTAAGAAAAGATTTTGAAAATTCACCTGCTAAGGGGGTAAAACGGGGGAGCAATGCGACTATGATTCTTTGCTGTTTTTAAATTTATTCAAATTAAATTGAATATAAAAGTATTTATATGAAAGTCATAAAACATGTGTAAAAATATTTACACATATTTCATAACACTTATGTGCATTGTACCTATATAATACGTAAAGTGAAAACTTTATTGACTTTTAAATGGAATGTTTTATTATGATGAATTAAAGGCTATGTGGAGCAGAACCGTATAAAGCATTTTTGTTTATACAAAAAGCGTAAAATACATTGAATTAATCAAAAAGGAGTATTACATACTCTATCGCGTGATTGGTACATATTAGTGATTATATTAGCAAAATGTTAACATAGTTAATGTTAACATTATGCTAATACTAATGACAACTACAAATACTGAAGTAAAGTTTGGACTTAAAAACTACGGTCTACGGGAACTATGGTCGAACCCCGACCACCGAGCTACCACTAGTTTATACACGTATGCGTCATTCTAGTTATTAAGATTATATGCACAAATATCTTAACCGTGACGTCTAAATCCGCACCCGTGGACGCCGCCACAGAGGACACACAGCCGATATTTGCATACATTCCTGTTCTGGCGACATCCGAACATTTTTCGGCGCATTTAGCCCAGACAATGGGCCGGAGTGATCAGAGCCCCATAAATACGGGGCCCCCGCGAATTTACATACAATCTGCGCGACAGTTGATCGGCAGCCGGCCGCTGCGCTCAAAATGGCCGAGCACATTACAAAATGGCAGCTATTAAATTTAAGGGATTTGCAGCTAAATTCTTAGTTAAATTTACATCGCCATTAAAGTTGCGTGCAATTCTTATGTACTTTCAATGAGGACGACTTAATTCAACTTATGTATTCATTTATTTATTTCTGTATATATAATAGGAGAAGCTGACTGACAGACTAACTGACATAAACTATAAAGTAAGGAACTGGAAATTTTGCACAGGGGTTCCTTTTATAACGTTGGGGAGCACTAAAGAATAATTTTTTTAATATTATTCCTTATTTAATATACAAAAAATAATATATATGTATATAATATATATATTAGAATTAAATAAAAATTCACCCCCTAAAGCGGTAAATCGGGAATGTACAGTTAGTATGAAAATTTACTGTTTTTGAACCTATTTATAATCATTATGAAGGTTCGTCGTTCAAAGTCATAAAAGACGTGCAAAACAATAAAAAACATCTCTTATAGATGGTAAAAGGTGGGTGAAAAGTTAGTATGAAAGTTCTACGGCTTAAAGCGGATGAAACCGCGGGGCGCGGCTAGTTAATAAACAAATTGTAAATAATTGTAAATCTATACTCAAGAGGCTCACTACTGCAAGCCTGATTGAGCACTGGTCAGCACTGGAAGGTACTTACGCATTACAGTGTTCCGCTTGAAACGTCACCCCCTAAAGCGGTAAATCGGGAATGTACAGTTAGTATGAAAATTTACTGTTTTTGAACCTATTTATAATCATTATGAAGGTTCGTCGTTCAAAGTCATAAAAGACGTGCAAAACAATAAAAAAACATCTCTTATAGATGGTAAAAGGTGGGTGAAAAGTTAGTATGAAAGTTCTACGGCTTAAAGCGGATGAAACCGCGGGGCGCGGCTAGTTAATAAACAAATTGTAAATAATTGTAAATCTATACTCAAGAGGCTCACTACTGCAAGCCTGATTGAGCACTGGTCAGCACTGGAAGGTACTTACGCATTACAGTGTTCCGGCTTGAAACGTGAGAAAAGCAGTGAAATTTCACGATAATATGACACAGTACCATTTGAGCTAAAGTGTAAAATGTTTGGTAACGCACTCGTAATATATCTGTTATAACACGAACGTCTACTATAAATAGACTAAGGTAACTTAACTTACTACCACGAGGAATATTAATAATAATACACGCAATAAAACAGCTCAATAAAACTATTTTTTTTACGGCAAAATATTTTAATCTTGAGTACGGTTGCCGCAAGGTAACCGAAACGTCGAACTAAAAACATAAAACAATGAATAAACCGCATCTTGAAGCCGTTAAAAAAATATATTACAATTAAGGAATATAAAAAAAAACTAATAAACTCTAAATCGCGCAAAAATATTTAAATAATATCTTTTAATCAAGTAAAAACTATATCTTTTTCCTATTACCTACTGAAACAGAAGCGACTAAATGTGGGTGGTAAAATAACCATGTCATAATTATTGTCAGTGCGTCATACAAGATATCTCAAATGTTTTCCGAATTTACTGGTACAGCTGTAATGGCGTACTTTAATGGGTTCTTATAATTCGCCGAGCTTTTTGCGCGGGGGTCATGATACTCAAATTCGCATTTTATAAGTACATTAGTTTATTAAACCGGAATGAAATATAGCGGTGGCTTTTCGTTTGAAATACTTACGAGTATAATATCAATGGTTCGACGATGAGTAACATGCTGCCACGCTTTATCATCAGTAACTATTAGTGCATCATAGATAGTTTTTCTATCATATTTTTGCAATAGGAGCAGTTTGAAACCCGCGTGCGTGTTATACAAGCATTAATGTGGGAATTCCACAGCTGCTGAGCTTCATAATGATTACCATCAATGACAATAATTACTCTCAACATTCCCATTAATAGCTACCATCAGACCGATTCCAAGATTAGTATTGCCCTGCCACCAGCCCCGCGGTTAAATACGGTTTTTTATTTCATTACTACTCAGATATTTTAAAAGCAACTGATGGGAAACTTCGTATTTTCGTTGTGTACGCCGACATCGGAGACTTAACAAGGTAAATGCATTTAGACAGAAAATTTGTGTCGCGGCAACTATAACAGTAGAGATAACGTTATTTATGACCCATATCATGGGTTATGTGCAAGTTTAATGTGTATTTATCACCACAATTAGTTTTGTGGTGTTAAAAAAATTTATCATAACATATATCATTACTATCATACCAGCCTTTGAAAGTCCACTGCTGGACATAGCCCTTTTAAAAAAAGGGGGTATTTTGCTCATAAATGCCGCGCAGGACATGCGTGTTGGCAATCGCGGAGCGCAGCTTTCGCGACGGGGATTCTATTGCCTATCCCCGCCCCGAGCAATTGAGCTGCACTATTCCAGATGGATATACCGCCATCTGTCGGTTCTGGGACCTTAGTCGCCTCTTACGACACCTGGCGTAGTAGGAGGTTCTATTCTACTCTGCCAGTCACACGGCAAACATAAAAATGCGTTAGAAAATACTTCGTATTAAGTAACTCAAAAGTTACGCACTCCACAAACAGCACAGCAAACAATTATAGCATAATTAACCGTAGCTCTAAACATTTTGACTATTTTAAAGTTCCTCTTGTACTTCGTCGTACATTTATTTTATCTAGTTATTTAAAGTCACTTATGTCCAGGTCGTGGGACAAGAACTGCTGGCTGCAGGACAGTACCAAGCTGCTGTGACCGTTTTGGAAGCTGCCTTGAGGATTGGCTCGTGTTCTCTAAAACTAAGGTAAGAAGGTGAAATTTCTTGTCCCATACAGGTAATCATTCTACTTTCGCATTTATAGCTGCTACCAGACTGGTATCTCCTAATGTCTATCCAGATGTTATTATGTGTGCTTCCGTAGTGGTTTTATAAATATTATACTTGGCATTGACAGGAAAGAGACATAGAATTTAATTTGATGACCAAATAACTGTCGTCAAATGAAATGAGAATTCAGTCTTACTCAAATTTTTAGGCACAAATGATTCAGCATTGCACGTTATATTTTGTTTCCTTGTTAGTGATGACAACCATAAAATTAAATTCAAGACAATAAAATTAACATACTCAATAGTGTGACACATAACACTGGTAAAAAATTTGTTTATAAGTCAATGCGTTTTATGATTAAAATAAAACGAATGTCATCAAAATTCAGACATTTACCTCTTATTTAAATCTTATCTGCATTGTAGAAAAAAGAGTTTTGCGATGCATGAAACAGACAATAGATAGCCTTTTGTCATGCCAGCCAATACCATACTAATAACAGCAATTATAGATAAATTCCCCCTATCTTGGGGAGGCCAATGTCCAACAGTGGACTTATGACTGTTATGATGATGATTGTATATGAGAAACCGTTAAAGCCCGTAGATTTAGCACAAAGACGTCATAATTCGTAGTCCGACCTGACATCTAACTGACATGACATTTAAAAAATATATGATATATAGATCTTTAAAAAAAACTTGCTTAAATATATATGTTCAACAGAATAATACTAGTTTATGTATACATCGGGTAGTAGACGGCAATGTCTTATACACTTATAGTCGTGGGTTCGATCCCCACACGGGACAAATATGTATATGATGAAAAATTCTGTTTCTTCTGGTCTGGTGTTATTTTTATTAGACCAGGATGACAAACAACATACAGTCCGCGTGATAGTAAGCGTCACCGCAGCGTATAGACGCTCATAATATCACCAACGCGTTTCCAAACTTGTGACTGAAAAGACTGAAGATATTATGTCATGTTACCCAATAATTTCACTATTCCTCTCACCCTTCAAACCGGAACTCAGCAATGCGGTAGAAATAAGTGAGAGTGAATAACCAATGTAGACCTTTGGTGACTTTTCATGAGGTCTACCTCATGTGACACCGTCCTGACACCGAGATACGCAGCTCAATCACCTAAGTTACGGATATAATTCTGGTGAATTTCATATATCACATAAGACACTCCAGACAGAATGGATCGTACACATTTTTTCTATGACGTAAAAGTATAATCGATAACTGTGATCTGCCATAAGAAACGGGTTTTTGTTATTTCTCTGTATTTATTTACTGTTTGACAAACCATAAAAAACGATGTTTTAATCTTTATTTTTAATCTCAAACTATATTTTAATGCTTTAAAAAAATTAATAACACTGAAAAATAGTAGTTTTAAAGTATATAATACACTAATAGTAGTGCGTAATTCGTTTCACACGAACGAAGTCGGAACGGACTGCTTGTTCTAATGAATGGTATATAAATGCGGCTCAACTTTCGCTGTCGTTCTTTTAACAAGGCTGTTAGCAGTTTTAAGTGTGATTGAATTTAATTTGCTTTAAATTATAGTCATTGATATTCTGAATGTGAATGCCTAGATTTCTACACGTCATTTAGAAACAAAGCGACTGTTTAAAATTTTGCAATCAATATAAAATTCTAAATGTGAATTCAACTTGATCTGTCACCTGGAAGTGACATTTTTAGAACAATCTTTTCCACAAATTATGTTTTTTTACATAATATCTAATATCAAGTCCTGCATGAATATAATAAGTTATAATAATCTCACAAGTATCGGCAAGTTTGTCTGAATTTTCTTAATTAATTTGTTAGTGAATTACTTATACTCTATTACTGTAGTCGACATGTACGCCTAATTTACTCTCGTCAATTTCTTCAGTGCTCATTGCTGTTTCAGTTTGTAAGGTGAGATACGCACTGAAATAATTAACTAGCATACCACAATCTTTTCAGCTCATAATATCCTTTATAATATCCTGACAGTGTCGCACCACGTTCAACCTATTCAACGATTCCTGCTGAACATTCGCTTGTTTGAAACCCTTGTTATTTGAAACCAACCAACTGCGGTATATTTAAAACCAACCAACTGCGGTATTTTGTCGTCAGATCTAAAAGCACATTCGGTAGAGTCCATATCTTGTCAATATCCTATTATTTGTATAATTGAGAATTTAAATTTATTTGATTATTATATTTGTGATTCCTGTTGCTGATACTCGTAACACACACAAGTCAAGTTTGGGTATAAGATGTTTAATGAATCTATTATTATTATTAAATCGCTTGGCAACAATCTCACAACTCCAATAACCCTCGCGGTCCTAATAAGAATAAGACAAATGACTCCCCTGCGAATCTCCACTTTCATTAATACCGTAACATTATTATTTTTAATCGCCGACCGTATATAACAAGTTGACAGTGGATAATTTACTCAGCTATACCTCCCCGCAGCTCCACCCTTACCACTCTAGACACAAGGCTCAAAATGTACATTATAAAATTCATGCGTACTTAAGAAATGGTTATCTTTGTCGGAATTCCGACGTTTTGATTTATAATGTTCAAGTGTCGAGGAAATAAAGACTTAATAAATTTCGGCGGGATATACTACGCCGGGGCTTAATAAGAGCAATGTAGCTTAATTGACGTTTCAGAATTTTAGCGAACCGATCGTCGAGTAAATTATATTCCGCCTATGTCACCTGCGTTATTTTTTACTTTCGCATGCAATGATATCTTCGAATGGCAACTTATAACGTGAGCAGGATACATCGCGACGTCCTCTACCTTGGAATGAGAATCGGCTTATCCGGTGACTCCATTAAAGATTCCTATAATAGCAAATAGGTAGTGGGCTTCGGTCCACGCGGTACTAGTGGTTACTTTGTAATGAACTTTATTTTGTCTTTATGACGCTTCTGGTGCTTGCATAAGTATTGGTCACCAAAAACACTACAAGGTGCCGTAAGGGGTTGGTGGTGAGTGAACGCCTAAACAATTTAATGAGACGGCAAACACTTTTCTTGGTGTTTTCCGTCTCATATGAAGATTTAATATATCTCTTTTTTTATATTTTACTGGGATAGCAAAAAACGATTTAGCCCTTTGAAGTTCGTGTCACTACAAAGATATGACTATCACATTACCAACCTTGTAACCTGAAAATATTTTATATTACCAAGCAATTTCACTATTTCATTTACTACACGAGCGGATTTCTTGTGTAGTATTAAGCTATTTAGCTTAAATTATTGTAAAGGGTTCACCTTAAATATACCATAAATTAATCAACAGTTTAATTAAAGCGTGGTATAGTAATATCGAAAGTAGTTACTTACTTTGGAATCTGGAAATAACAGACCAGGGTTTCTTTGCCTCATATTGAATGTTAACGTACTAATATACATCTACTCATTTAGCTGACTGTACGATTACATGATTATATTAGCTGACCTCTATTTAACTAGTCCAAGAAGATAATCCCAATAAATATAATAAATGCGAAAGTAAGTTTATCGGTTTGTTCTCTCTTTATCTACTCAACAAATCTTTTGAAAATATTTGCATATATAAAACTGGGAGTGCGTAGTCCCGCCTGACATCTTAGATATATATATGTATTTTCTATGCATAAAACCTCTTAAATTATATAAATTTTTCTTATTTATCGATTGATTCAAATATGTCATATTTGGATATTCCTGGTATGGAAAAGATGCAAGTTCGAGTCCTATCTGATACCCGAGACAAGTTGATTTTTTTTAGTAAATATCATCTTAAATTTTAAAAGTAAGTTTGTTTACTTCTTTTACTAGGAATAACGTTTCATAGTATACTTCATCCTTATAAGTAGAGTACTGCTTCATGGCGCGGGCATACAACAACCATAACTAATATATCTTATAAATTTACGATAATGTCTATATCTTTCATATTGTTCACATCAATTTCAGGATGAAATTTGTGAATTAACTGGACATGAGTAGCCTACTTAATAATCTATATATGTAAAAAGAGAAGCTAGCTGAGATTTTTGAAATGTTACACAGAGGTTCCTTTTATAAAGTAGGGGTGTGAACCCTAAACAAGGATTTTTATAAAATTTACTCACTAAAGAGGTAAAACGGGAGTGAAAAATTAGTATGATTCATTGCTGTTTTTGAATTTTGTCAAATGCCATTCAATATCTTGTATCAATAGTTCATCATTAAAAGATGTATTTTATAGTATGAAACTTAACGCGGATGCAACCCCAGGTCGCTAGGTGTCATATTATATGATGACCATAAATAGATTACATTTTGACGGCCCCGATGGTGCAGATGGAAGCGATCGTATTTTGTGCGCTAAATAAATATTTTTGTTTGTTCTGTGCCTGGGTGTTAAATATGTATTTAATTATTTTATTTGTGATTCTTCTGTAATCTAATTTACGTATCTTAAAATGACTTATTGAAGAGACAGTTTATGAGACATGTAAAAATTACAGTATTATATATAAAAGTGCATAGTTAAATGTAAGAAATTTTGTAACGTACCACTATCTAAAGTCCCAATTATAATCAATAAATTGATAACCTGACTTAAATTTCCTGATTAAGTCCTTAAAAGGAAATGATTAAGACAAGGTATGCAGGAGATTGACTCCTGTCCGGTAATTAAAGATGATATCATGTTGGTTGAATCCATCATGTTCCTGGTGCATTAGTTATGTGATTCATAGTGAATGTTTTGCGTCATAATATATTATACGACATTTAATAACTCTTTCCCTAGGGGCACTAATGAAATTTATTTTAATTTATATAAAAAGAGATTATAATTTCTAAAAAGCCTTGAGGTACCGGCAGAGTAGAATAGAACCTCCCCCTGTGCCAGTTGTCTTAAAAAGCGACTAAGGTGCTGGAAACGACAGATGGCGGTATATCCATAAAGTTCCGGTCCGCTTCCCAACACGCTTTCCTAATGCTGCAGTTATGGACTAAATCCCCCATTTCTTAAGGAGGCCAATTTTAATGGCTGGTATGATGATGATGAATTTATAAATACAGACACCTCTAAACTGCTGTACCAATATTACAAACTATAACAAAATTTCTTCTAGAAGAAAAAGGTATCGTCATTCTGAACCTGTCTATTAATATCAACTCTTAAAATTAATCTTGAATAGTTCCTGGAGATGAAGAGCTGATGTCTTCATCAACAAGTATTTATTAGGAATTTTAAGAACCAGCGCTTAATTTTTAGCGAAAAACTTGTACCGAACAGTGAAATATGTATTTTCCTTCAAATAATACATTAATATGAAATAGTTTAGGATTTTCTTTTCAATGTACCTTACCATGTCTCCTAGATATAATTGTATGCATCCATTGTGAATAAATTTGATAAAATGTCCTTTATAACCACCCTAAGCAAGCCGGTCAACAAAAATTTATTCATTTAATTTTTCCCCCATCTCTATAAATAATTTACACTCAATGCTAGAGAAATGCATTTTCCTTTCCCATATATATTTTATATAACAGAGAATAGTTACCATAATTGCGATAAAGAGGTGTTCCAACGCAGAGAAAATGCAAACTATTGGGATAATTGTTTAAAGGAATGTTTACTTTAAGATAATGCTATGAATAGTTTACCACTATCTAAGTAGGAGTAGAAATATGTCAATGTAGTTAATTAATTATGTACTTACTAATAGTACCTAAATATTCCTATATTGAAACAACTAGAAGTATTTTTATTAATCTTTTTGTTATGGTTTAAATGTAATAAATAAGGGTTTTATGAAGTTTTAAAAGGCTATTATCCACCACTAAAGTAGCGTATTATTAGGCACATAATTTTTTCTACTTCATGCTTGAATAACTCACGGCATTTATGCGCGAAAATTCCCCTATTTCATATCGAGGTCCATGTCCAGCACTCAAACAGATGCTATGATCATGAAATTTATTTATTTAACATTTTAGTTTAAATATATAAATCAAAGATACTATATGTTATTACGCCTCTTACATAGAAAAACATCTTTATTTGATTACTTTATAATAACTTAATGTAACTGTAACATTCAAAATTTCTTAGTGATCTAATTATATAACATAACTTACTTTCATACTAATTAGAAATCTAAACCCAAAAGAGTCAAGTACAATTTGAAATTACACTTGTGCGAAAATAAACTCCTCCAAGAAACACATACCAACAATATACTTATGTATATCTAGAACGAAAGTGCTTAATGCAGAATTTGCACTTTGTAATTTTGTATTTAAATTTTATAACCAAGGTTAGCATTTTGCATCTGGTATCTAATTAACTCCTACTGGCGTGTGTGCGGTTCATTCTACGTAAGCCTCAACAATTTGTAGCATCATTACACCCAGTTCCACTGATAAGGCATAATGCAGCTAGGCTCACCCAACTCTGGATTAAAACCGTACCAATTTATGAGCAACATCGTCATTTGCAAGTATGTAGCTTTGTAGCACATATAATTTGGTTTGGAGCAGTTTTAAATGTCCATCGCGGCGTGAATACAGAAGGTTTATTTGGAAATTTAATTAAAAACTGGATAAAATTACCAAGACAGCAGCGTTAAATTTTCATAATTAACCGACATATGTACTATTCAAGAAATTACATTGCTTTCTTATGGACTGTTGCATTAGACGGACTTTTGATTGATAGCAAATCTAAAAAAAACTACTGTTTACTATTGCTGCTCATTAGATGGTTTCCTGTTTAAGAGTATTTTCATAATCTGAGAAAACATTTATAATATAAACATTTACAATGTGACGTTTATCGAATCGTCGTTTGTACCAAATTAGTTGCATATATTCTTTTTTTTTAGAAATCTGTAAACAAAGTTTAAAAAGTTTTAAACTAAAGAAAGAGAAACTAAATTATAAAAATCCTGAGAAGAGTTCGACTTTGTAAAAATAAACAGCATCGGCTGTCAAATATATATTAACAACCTAAAATTTAAACTGTATTTTCTCGCAGCATACGCCTGAAAACAAGCCATACGCCCCAGAACACCATATGCATTTCACACTTACCATACTCAGAATGAATTAACACCGTACAACCCAAATGGAAAGCCACAAATTCACCCGAACTGACAGCAAAGGGCGAAATGTCCCCGATATAAGATAAATTAACCAGCACCCAAGGCATACGAGGTCGCTGCGTGTTCTCGGCCCGTTGGTGCGGCGCAGGCAAACAATTTGTTGTTGGTCGGTTGTGATAAGCTCTAGTTTAGCACTTGCCGGCACGGCCAAATGATGAGCTCTTTATTTCAGCGTCTTATTAAATACAAATTTCTAGAAAACGCATATATACTTTCTATAAATTATCGTTTTATTTTATCTTCAGACACAAAAAAACATTACACAGTGTTTTGTGGGTGGTATTTAAAGGAGCTCTCAAAGCAAATCCTGTATTTCAATTAAAATGTTTCCACATACGAGTATATTACGGAGTCGTGTATATATTGGTGCGTCCAAACTTTTTGGTGGAAACATAATGAACCTCTTTTTTTGTCTTGTTAACACAATACATTTTTATGAATTAGACTTGAGCCTTCACAATCATAATAATAATGTAAACCTCATCGGTAATTGGTGCCGTGTGGTATCTTAAGAGGTGACTAAGGTACCAGGACCGACAGACCTCCTCTTTTGGAGAGGCTTATGCCCAGTAGTGGCCTTCCAATGGCTGGTATGATGATGATGATGAATCGATAGTTTGATTTATTAGGGTTCGTTCCTATTTTCCATCCTATTTTGTCAGATACAGATGTTAATGACTCGTTTACGCAAACACGGGCTAAATGGATTTAAATAAACCTTGACATGGCTCTTAGCATCGGGAAAATATTTATAAAGACACATTTGTGACTTTATAAATACATAACATATATATCTGACAAAAAAGGATGGAAAATAGGAACAAACTCTAATAAATCAAATTATCGGTGGCTATTAAGCCACCTCAGTTTGTTTAGGTATGGGCTGTCATTTCTAAAGACCTTATGCAAACGAAGACGTGTGTGGCCTACATTCTTTGAGATCATATCGATTTTTGAAAAATTTAACAGCCCTATAAATTATAACTATTCCTATCACTACTGAGACTGTTTTTGTGTCATTACCCACAATAAAAAATATATAGATTTTTCTGATAAGAAATAACTGGATATCCGTAATAACAGTACTTGTTTATAATTAATATAAATAAAATCATTTGCCGCTTGCTTAGATGATAATTATTTGAAATGGCCCGGTTGATCTAGCTAATTATTTTTGTCGTATTTACAAAGATAAGGCTCAGTAACAGGATAAAACTCATATTTATTAGCAATATCGAATGTTACGCGGTGAATATCAGTTCAACAAATATTAATTGAATATGTTAATATCTAGACGCAGTAGGTACTGGTACTAATATAAAAAGAAAGTAGATTTATTTAATGTTACAGTTTCCTGTGACATTGATGAAATAGCCTTCATCGCAGTACATCTCCGAGACATTAGCTGGCTCACGATCCCAAAACTGTCCAACGACCGAATCCAAAAAAGGCCAGCAATTTAATTCACGCATCGTTAGAGTTAATCATTCGAATATTGCGTCCCTAATTGAAACTATTTTTATAAAACAAACGGGTTAGTACACTTGTGTATTGGCTCAAGTTAAATTACTGTAATTACGAAATCCACACTAGTTTCAATCTAGAATCTAAAATATCGATCGCTGATGGATCGATGCTCGATTTTATAAGCACATTCGTGTTTTATGCTGGATGTTTTATGACGTTTCAATTACATTTCTGATACTTAGTATTACAGACACAGGCTATTACCTATATTTTAGAATGTGTTGCAAGTTTCGCAAGCCGGCAGAGTAGAATAGTACCTTCGCTTGTACCAGTTGTCGAAAGAGGTGATTGAGGTGCCGGAATCCGAATCAGTAAAGTCCAGGTGCAACAGGGCAGAAATGGGCAGCAGTATACCCGTCGTTTAGCTACACTCTGCTTTTGCCACCGCGCTTGCCCAGTGTGGCAACTATGGGCGAATTCCCCTTTTTAAGGGGATACCTTTGTACAGCAGCGGACGTTTTAATCATCATTATAGGAATTGTGATCTGTTCTCCGGAAAATTCTTATCTTGTGATGTTGATATTATTATTGTATAATCACTTATCTCACTCAAATTTTCTACCAAAAATCACAATTGCAATTATTATAATTATTTTGTTTATTCTGTCTGGATGTTAAATGTGTATTTAAGTTTTACATATTTACCTTATATATCCGTATATATAACCGTAGTGACCTCCACCCAGGACAAATATTTATATGATGATATTTATGTTTGTTCTGTCTGGGTGTTAAATATATTTAATTAAGTAGTATATTTGTGATTTCTCTGTCGTCTGATGTCCGTAACACAAGTTCTTAGAGCGACTTATCATGGAATCAGGTCAATCATTTTTTTTATGTTTATGATATTGTGATACAACATAGTAATAAAATAAATAACTTTCTATAAATAGACATTTATAAATAATAAATATCAATTGAATTATTTGAAGAGTCTTATTAAGGCGTATTAAACCCACAATGTGAAAACCATGTCTTTAAATTGGGTAAAAATCGCCAAACAGATGACTAAAAATAATTCATACAAAATATCAAGGAAACAAGGTGTATCTTTTGGGTGGCATTAAATTAATAAGAGAGCAAAATGCCATATTTAAAACTCGATCGGTTAAGGGATCGAACTCGGCTCGACGCGACGAAACCCACACCCCGCCGAGATGTTATCGCCCTTGATGGATCGAATCTGGATCGATACGGCCCTATTCTGCGCCGAGAATTTTAACGATTCTCTCGGAATCTCCGATCCTTACGCCGATTAGATAATTGTCCACGCCCCGACTATAAATTGTGTGAGTTATGAGAATGAAAGTTGGGAATTATTTGTTATTTGCCTTTCACAATTTTGACAGTTTATCTTTATTTGTAATGTGTTTTTAACCATCACTCTATTTATATTGTATTGTTTTGACTTCATAGGGCTATTAATGTCAGCGTGATTGATGCTGTATTCTTACGTTTGAACTAACATAGACTATTATGACCGCTAGCGGCTGATTGTTGTTCAACATTGTTTTGTAAGTGTAGCAATATACAATATATTTATACACCAAGTAAATAATTGTAGAATTAAAAAATTCTCGAATGTATATTGTTGAATATCGCATACTAAATGTATAGAGTTAAATTTCGACGAATGGTAGATAGAGATTCTATCTTATGCGGCAGGGGTTGCGGGTTCGAGGAAAAATATTTATTTGATGATATTTGTGTTTGTCCTTTGTCTGGGTGTTAAAAATATGTTTTTAAGTATTATATTTATAATTCCTCTGTTGTCTGATGTCTGTAAGAGTGTATTAAGCCACTTATCACGGAGTCAGGGCAATGTATGAGATGTTGTGTGAATATATATTGTAGATAAATCGTTCTGACAGAATACAGAGTGGTACAACAATAGTGAGATATTAAAACTATTACGTCATGTTGTTGTTGGTTTAGTTAGTTAGTTTAATAACTGTTTCAGTTTTACAACTTTATTTCCAAATTATTTTTTTCAAAGAGAAAGGTCTTATATCAGAATATCGCCGTTCCCAAATCTCAGGGCGAGGTGTAAAGTGGTACGTCAAATTACATCGGGCAGTGATTCATTAGCGGCCGGTTGAATTAAAATATTTATCTCGATCATTTTAATCGATTTCACACCGGCTATTTACCGTCAGAACTCGGTTTACACGGAGTTTACGGGGTAATCGATCATTGTGAGATGGACGGAAAGTCAATAAAAGGCGTTTCTTATGTTTATCTCTAAAGTAATATACCTGTTCACCAGAGGGCGTAGTTTTCAATAGTGTTTTCTGTAATTCATCAAGCATCGAACCGCTGGTTTTGTTTGGTCCCGGCTTAATTGTAAATCAAAAATTTGCAAATGCGTTTATTAACTTATTTAATATATTTTCAAGCTTCAATTTACGAATATATAATCATGAAATGCTTACGAAATTTTATACATATTTAAATAAAACTAAATTTTTATGTAGAAATAAAAGTAAAGTTTTTACGAGACATATTTCGTTAAAATTTTTATATAGAACCAGGCCAACTCCTGCGCGGCATTTAAAAAGACTTATTACCTTTTATTACTTTTATTACCCAGTATTTAAAATAATACATGTAGTCTTGTCATTTATTATTACTATATAATACTATGTTATATCTTCTGACCCTTTATTTATGTTGTTTTTAAATATGACAACCTACCACTACCAACCTCTTAGTTATCAAATTGTTTTCTAGAATCAGATAAAAAAACATCCTTAAAAAGTATTTGTATAACATCATTTTCTCGAAGTGTTATTAGTAACGAATTCTAGAGTCGGCTAATTGACACTATAAACAAACAAATAATTTAGAAACAGTTTAGAACTTGTTTTGAACAAAAATACATGAACGATTGGTGCCAATTATTGAATTGTCTTTTTGTACAACAACAACAATATAAAATAATTATATACATAACTGACAAAATTAATTTTATATAGTAAACGTGTATCAATGCACGCCCATAACAACTTCTTATAATCCTCACATTCACAATTTGGACCCTTAAAAAATTTTAGACGCTATAATGTTATTGGAGTATCTACTAGAAAGCCTCAATTATTTCTCTAACAAAATGATTTTAGACCTAATATTATGTAAAGTTATTAAAACGTATTTTACATTCTGCTTAATGTCGTTGCCTTATTATTTTAAAACAAGTAATTTGTATTTAGTTTTAGTCCACGTCACCTATAGTCCTTATTATAGTTTTCGTAGTAACAAAAATATGGGCCTTACTAACCAAATCAAAGCAGCCCAATGATCTATGAAGAAGGCAATGCTCGGTGTCTTTTTGGGTGATTAATCAGGAATGAAGACCCAGAGCTACGGACTGGCACTGACTAACAAGCGCAGCGTAAAACGTTCACGCAAAATTTTTAGAAACGACCTGACTAGACCTTCAAATTTACGCTAAAGCAGATCGCATTCAATAATCCGATTTATAGGAATTCTCATGAGGCCTATGTCTAGCAGTCCTACGACGATAAATAAAGGAAGTCTAATTAACGAATTAATTAGATACTTAAAAAATACTTGTAGAGTGTTCTCCTTGTTTTATTCTCAGATTCCACAATATGGTTGCTTGTAGTTTCCAGACGTGACTTTTATATCGAAACTGTACATTTACGAGTTCTTTTCGCGAACTCTTGGTGCGTTGACAATGAATACACACGTTATAATTTATGTATATTTATGCATTATTTATAGCTCGTATAAACCTTTTGAGCTCTAGTCCGACCGCTAGTTCGTAAAAATACGTTAGAATTATGCCCCGAGTAATTAAATCACACTCACGTACGTAGTTATATTGCATATAAATCACTAATATGACGACTATGTTGTTTTTTCTTTATAATCTGCTCAGGACAATGGCCAGAAAGCCATTATTTCTACTCGCACATTTAGTTTTCAGGAACTAAAAGTCTTGCACGATTTATTAGCGCAGATTAGGAAAAAGAAAAAAAAAATTATGTCTATTTGAACCGGAGATCCATAAACTTCAACTAAAACATGTATTAGTTACAATTGTATCAAAATTTTACAGCTACGTTCCTATCATAGATAATTAATTTTGTATTTTTTTTTATTTCTACCTTACCGCCACATCGTCGTTTTTTAAAAAAACTCCTCTACCTGACCTGTATGAGTATACTAGGGATCTAAATATTTTTCGTTTGGTTGAATTAAAATTATGCAAAATGTAGTAAATTTCATAATATTAAAACAACGTTCATCTATTACGTTGCGACGACGTAATTTCTTACAATTTATCTATCCTATCATCAATATGTATTACCATAAAACTAACTTTTCATAACCTCCTTAATTCATGAAAACCTAGTACTTATCTAAGATATACTTTATCTATCACTTATAATTTATCTAACACTAGTACTATAATTTATAATAAATTTATTCCGATAAAACTTTATTAACAATAATGTATTTTCAACAGGGGTTCAGTATTCAGCGCACTATCATCCGCACACTGGGCACTGAGCCAACTAGACGCAGCCATCAACTACATGCAGCAAGATCTGGCAGTGGCCAAGTCGCTGGGAGACACCGCCGGCGAGTGCCGCGCTCACGGCAACCTCGGCGCGGCGTATTTCAGCCAGGGGTCGTACAAAGATGCACTCACTGCGCACCGATACCAACTCGTGCTGGCGATGAAATGTAAGGTGAGTCAGAGACGCAAGTGACCGGGCTTTATCATCATTGGGAGTCACAACTGATCTGTCCCACTGACATAGTACGTCGCGACGTACTTTAGCCAAGGCTCGTTCAATAACGCGCTTGCTTCGCCCCAGTATCAGTTCGAGTTGCCGCTAAAGTGTAAGGTAAGTCACAGGAGCCGCAATAGACCAAACATAGCTGGACCATGTTACGCACACGGCTACATAGACCAAGGTTGACCAATGATAGCGCAAGGCTGAACTTCATTTAGTATGTCATTACCTCATTCCACCTCTATCATCATCATCAAGTCAGCTCTTAGAAGTCCACTACTGAACATAGGCCTACCCAAGAAAATAGCAATTTTGCGCATAATTGCCACGCTGGGCAATCGTGTTGGCAATCGCAGATCGCGATAGGGATGCTGCTGCCCATCCCCACCCTGTGCATTTGAGCTAATCTATATCGGCCTTTTGTATATACCGCCTTCTGTCAGTTCCAATATCTTAGTCGCCTCTCGCTACACCTGGTACAGGTCCCCCTGTACCCGGTACTATTCTACCCTGCGGTTACCTGACGGCTTAATGTCACGCCTATATTAGCCTTTAATCGTGGAATTGGAAGCCAATGGAAAAACTCCCATTAAAAAAAAAGGGAAATAGTACTACAGAACTGAATGAATGCAAAATACAACGTGAGATAGTGCAGATAGAAAAAATCCTCTGCCGTATGGTAATAGGAACAAGAGATACAAAAAACCTGAAGACACTGGCGAAGGCGGCTCTCTTAGAGCACTTTATCTAGAAATGCACTTGATCTGATATAAATTAAACACAAACTCAACTTTAATTAGAGTATATGTTTCCTAAAACGCGAACATAAGAAATAACTCTCTCCGTTATAAATTTTACACAAAAATATTCATTTACGTGAAAGTTGTTTATTAATCGAGCAACTACATGGACTAGATTACTTAATCTACAAGTTTTTATAGTACAACGGAAGTGAGAGCAATGGTAAAAATATAGCAAATTTGTCACTCCTTATTGGTAAAAAATAGACAGCATGCCAAAGTGATTGATCAATCTGCGCGAGTTTCACTCAACACGTGTGGCGCCAGTAATCAATCAAATCGCTATTAAAGCCAAACAAGAAAGTCGCCAAACAACTTCGCTTTAATAAGCATAAAAAGAATGAAAATGATCTTGTACGAATAAAATAATTTAATTAAAAGAATGATTTCCGCCTCCGATAATAACACTCAGGAGTTATTGCATCAATTTGGCCGGAATTTCGCGTCCAAGAGCGGGCAAATTAAAACATTACATTTTTGAACACAGGTGCTGTGCGAATTTATAATAATGCTGGATAGCATTTAACTGCGAACTTGTTTGATGAGATGAAAATAAACAATAACGAAATGGGGAGATATCATTTAAAAAGTTAACCTCGATACTCTCGATACTACTGGTTTGTAGCATCTCCAAAGTTATAGGTCTACTGAAATCTGACACTGTGTGAACGATATTATAATTTTATTTTTTATGCAATTACAAATAGCGGATACAAAGTCTTGGTACTTAACATCATAAGTATCAATTATTAGTTTTAAAATAAAATTACCATCTTTTATGGTTTCATCATTCTTTGGAAAGGTGTAATGGTAATAATTACACTGCGCAGCTTTCTTACCAGACCGGAAATGGTTATAGTTTCCCTTGTACCTCTAAGTCCGACTACTCATAAAAAAATAGCATCGTTCTTTATAAATTATTATTCGATTCCTACGACTTCATCCGTGTGGATACACCAAAGGTTCCAGATCTTTCTTAAATATTATACTCTTCCAAAATTTCGTTCTGATGTGATTTAGTACCAATACATCCCAAATCAGAAGTAGCATTGTTGCGTCGCTCTATTAAATCTAGTAGACATTTCACGTTGGCAAACTAATGTTATCAACCTCATAACTTGTCTGGAAATATATTATTATTCACAATAAGGGTAATATTGTGCGAACCCACACCAGCGACCATTCTGAACAATAGCTATTTACATAAGAAACGGCAGTAAAATATTTCTTCTTTTTACAAATCAAACAGCTAACACAAGTTTTGTAAACCAGAAGCCCTTGTCCGTCACCTAATAGCTTAAATTCTGAGAATATTTCATAAAATACTGCTGTTTAAATTGCAGTATGTACATATTACATTAGAATGTATATTAATTTATTATATTTATTTATTAATGAATATTAGTTTCAGCCTTTTGTACTTATTATCCATAAAACTTTAACTATGCCATAACATAGAAATGAAAACGTAGTTTTAAATTGATTAAAAATATATAATGAATGAAAGTTTAAACCTAAGCTATAGATACATTTTTGCAAAAGAAAGCCACCACGACACTTTATCATGATTAAGCATGGAACATCTATTGATAGGGTTTAATGTACTTTCCAATGAAATGGAATTATTGCTATTAAATTAATTTACCTTAAATTAACACAGCAAAAAAACTTTCTTCGTATGCTGTAATCTGTAAATACAATGTTCAAAAAGTTTATTTTTGAAGCATAAATTGAAAATATTTTTACATTCGGATTAAAATGTATGTTACTGGTTTCATAAAATTGACCTTCAATTTCGCTTAGCGACAATTTTGGTTAGACCGGACGTATTTTACCTTTACCGTGATTGGATACTTTTTGTCCTATTGAGCAAGTATATATTTTTGTCAACCACAAACTGTATTAAAGGGTCCAATCATATCAACAGTAGAACATCAACTGTTGGATTTATGAGATTGCCAAATTAACCCATTGTATATATATTTTTGTTCAATCATTTATCTACCTTGAGGTGGACATCCTACGCAGCACTTACTAGTGCGTAGTCTCCATTTGAAAACTTTACTGCCCCTACCGCCATCAGTTCGACATGATTTATCCCTGCCCACTGACACGACGACGCGATATAAAGACAAAAGTTGACAACAGCGTCGCGGCAGGAGAGCTAGTTAAAAATATACCTTATTAATATAACATGGGACTTTTATAATATTAACGTTTATAGTGTATATTCAACAATACTTTAAATAATACACTTATGTATAGACATTTAGAACTTTTTACCACTTAAGAAAAAAATATTTCAATTTATGATTATATAAACTAAAAAGCTCACTAAGCATTACACAGCCCCTTATCAAGAAAGGGTATATAGGATAATAAACATCATGCTGTTAGGTTTGTTATGCAACTTAACTTGAAAAGTATTCTTAAAATATTCTTGTTATAAATTCTGTATAAACATCAAACAAAATAATATCTATGAGCATTAAATGATCTGACCAAATAACAAGAACTAAGTTAGCGGTGTAAATCAGTGGTTCCAAACCGGTGGTCCCCAAGAATCGAAATTGTGGTCCGCGAAAAAAGCTTAAAATGCTGGTTTTATCTGTATGCCATAATTTAAGTCTCAAGATTGATGTCATTGTCTAAAATTCCTTTGATTCCAAATCTGCCTTATATTTTCTATTAAAATAATATTCTTAATGCATAATACTGATGAGGTTTTGAAGGTATATATTCAGATTGAGCCAGTATTTTTTCTCACACACCGTGGTCCCGTGGTGTTAACAAAAAAGAAATTGACGTAGCCCCTGGTCAGTGGAAGGTTGGGTACCACTGGTGTAGACAAACACTAATTATGGACAATAAAACCAGGCATAAGTAGGTATACACACAAACTTTTGAATGACAAAATATTTGTTATTGGACAATGTCCCACGAGGTTTCTCACGATCGCAGCTTTAATTCGGTATGAGAGGAATGAGTGTTTAACTACTGCAAACAACAATAATTGACCGGTTCCATGGAATTTTGATATCTTAAACAAACTGTTTAACCAATAGGAAATTCTTGAAATTTTTGTTATATGTGAAGCACTATTAAATTTATCTTACAGATAACATCAGAGGATTGAGAGCAATTTTAAAGAATACTGTTTAGTTTATGTTAGAAATAGGTGGTTTTTAAATTATCCATACGCGGTAACCACCTACAATTAAAAATATCGCACGCATATTTGTCACGTTTTATGTAAAAAATAACAATGTATTTTTCTACCTAATGGTAGTAGACCTCTTAAACATATCTACTTGAGCTGTTTCTCACGCTAACAGCGGTCACTAATCCAGGTCCTATTATTACCATCCTAGTTTTCATAAATTATACGAGACCGATAAATGTTCTGTTATTTTCTAGTTTCATAGCCATGCAAAATATTATTTACTTGAAATGTGTTTATACTATTTACCTTTAAACTCTTACTATTATTTACTGAACAAAAACAAGTATGTACTTTATTCATTTCTTTATATAATTCCACTGTTGAATAATAGATTTTTTAAGAACATTTTAGATCTTTATTACGTAAATGTTTATAGAATTAATATCAAATTATTACAAATTGAAATTGTTCTTTTGTCTAACTAAAAAGGGGGTTAAAACCTGCTTTTTATGTCTTAATTCACTATTTAAAGTACGCATTATAAGTTTTATTTCACGTAATCAATACGTATTATATTTATATTTGTGATCCGTTTATAGAACGGGGTACCCATAAAAGTCATGTGGTCGAAGTCAAGAACCTCATACAAAGATTGTCTGCATCCTCACTCTTACCTATTTATATTGTTAAATAGCAATGTTTAAATTTCTGTCTTCTGATTTGAAGCTGAGAGAGGCAGTGAAATTACTGGGTAATGTGACATAAAATCTTCAAGATTGTCGACCTGGTCTAATAAAAATAAACCTCGGAAACGGTTCCTGAATCAACAAGGAAAATATGTATTGGGTGTGGATTTTTTTGGTATCTATGCAGTGTTTGGTCCTTTTACTAAGCCATCAAAATAACATTAGTATACATATCATGTTACCTCACATAAAAAAATATATGAAACACCAATTCCATGAAAAGTTCTTTTTAATTTATTACGACATACAAACAAGTGAGGTAGAGCTCGAATGAAATAAAATCCAAATCCAGTCTTACCCGAATACCTTACTAAAGGTGCACACTTGCATCTATATTACTCCACTAAAAGAAACATTACAAATAGTAATGTACCCATTTTATTATGCCCTTTGAATGTCGCCGGCGGGCGCCACAAGACTCCCATGGTAATGCTAATGACATAGTGAAATCAAATGAGCAGTATGAAATTGCACATAAATAATACCAATAGGGTTATCTGTAATACTGAATTATTCAAATTTCTGCTAACATCTTGAAATAATTTGCAGAAGATAAAATGAGTAGAACTATCTACTTGAATTTATTATAATAACTATAGATCCAGCAATATTTTCTCGTCCCTTCAGCGGGACTAGTTTGGGGGCATTCACCGCAACCTATTAAGACAAAGTAAAAATTTATCGTTAATTACGCACTTTTCGACTGATTTTATTATTGTTGCCCGGCCAACGCACCCCACAGAATTCTGACTCTTTACCCTTAAATTTGCTGGGTATTCTATTTGGCCATGGACATGGACATTTACATAAAATACAGTTATATTAGGGTTAGCCCTGTCAAAGTAATTACTAGATTCAACATTTCCATTCCTAGATACAATAGTGTAAATAGATACATTAGCTACAAGTCATCATCATCATCTTACCAGTTATTAGTCTACTAGATATAGGATAGGAGCATAGGCGTCTTCAAGAAAGGGGAAGTTTTGCCCCTAGCTGCCCATCCCCGCATTGTGTATTTTAGCTAAACTTATTCGAATGGATATATCGCCATCTGTCGCTTCTGGTACTTCAGTCGCCTCTAACGACACCTGGTACAGAGTGAGGTACTATTTTGTAAGAGGCATGCGCTAAAGGCGATAAGTTTCTAAAAGTATTCTAGCAATTAAAGAACTGTATGTTCTCTCTCTAATCTGAATAAAAAAAAATAATAACTAAACTTAAATAACGATGGAGTACCACGTGTTTAAGTAGTAACATAGCGACATCGTTTGTTTTATAATTGTGTGGAAATGTTTAAAGACATCCTGTACTTTCACATCTGCACTATGTCAATTCGAGGTTAATGAGACAACGTTTTCTGCAAAGAAAGTTAAAAGGTGGTCCTCTTCATGAATGCAGTTAGGCTAGACGTTAAGCCGAGATTTTTGATTCGATTATAATGCGCATGAACACTCAAGAGATAATTAACATTTATAAAGAATCGATAACATCGTATTACGGATATGAATGCTTAGTGCCTATATCAAGTATCATTATAAAAGAACAGAAAACGACTTGCCTCTTTACCGTATTTCATTTTACATTAATAAACAATTATTAAATAGTACATCAAAGTTGTAATGCCATGAGGCCTTTAAAAAATTGTTAACATAACAATAGTCGTTCAGAAACATATTTTTATGCAGGTATTACTTTATATTTATAATATCATGTATAAAAGGATATGCGACAATAATATTAGAGTATTATCTGGTGTAATAAGTTGTAAATAATAAATTCTTACAACATCTCATAAATTAACCTGAGTCCGTGATAAGTAGTTTAATGCTACGGATAAAAATTAATATTTTTCTACTTAATGTCGGTGAATTTAATCAAGATAAACAGTAGCCTAGGTTAGGACTAAAGTTTTGTTATGGACTAAATTAGGTGGACTAGAGAAAAGGATAAAGACAGAGTTATTCTTAACTTTTCTTATTATGTTGGTGTGGTTTGATACAAATGTGCTATTATAGCAATTGGAAAGCGGCTTGTCTTAAGAGATACGGTCAATTTACTTTCGTCTTTACGTTTTCAAACCATAATTATACTTGGCTTAAACCAATTGCAGTTGAGTAAGCTATACCACAATCATACAACTATTATAGTAACAGAACTTTTTTCAAACGATTTCTGCTTTCTTTGCTTTATCTCTTTCGTTGTATGACTTCTTATTTTTACTACGCGAAAAATTAAAAACATTTTTAAAAAATTTAGTGAAACTATAATAATATTTTCCATACACCATAAGGCTACTTTTTCTAAAGATATATAGATAGATGAAGAGATAATCGCTTGTGTTTCAATATTTCCTAAGTTATTTTATTTGCGTCTAAAAGACTGGACTCTTCAAGGCTGTTTTAACTTCAATTGATTTGTGTCTTTTTGAAGTCTGCTCACTCAACTAATGTTCTAAATTTATAGCAACATTTATTAATCTCAAGCAAACAAATGTTGTTGTAAATGTTTCCATCGATACGAATGTAACCTGTACCTACATAACTGAATATAACAGTTTTGTTGGCAACTTATTAGTCATCATAATTTTACATGTTTACTGCTGGATATAAGCCCCAGGTGATTACCAATACCAATAACCCATGTGGCCTGCGGTTCTAACTGAATCGTTTCTTGACCTTTTGCTGGACGTCACCAGCCGGTGGTTGTGCGTACTATAACACTTACCCATAGGGATGTTGTGCTATCAATTTGAAAAGTTGTTGTGATTCGTTAATGATACTCTTGTTATCTATTGCTACCTCAGTCGCTTCTTATGACATCTGGAAAAGAGAAAAGGACTATTATATTCTGCCACGGAATACTTCGGTATGGCGTAGTGCAATTATAGCATAATAAATTAAAAACCACACAAACTAAAATAAAAAGATTTAATCTAAAGGTTATAGACTTTTGTCATTAATATAAACTTTATTGTAGTGTAAAGATATTTATGACTTATGTTATACTAATCGCACCTACTCACTGACTGTGCATTGAGTGTCGAGTCTGCTTCATTGCATCGGCTATGACGTTTCAGGATCCAAGTCCCCCTGAAAAATAATCTTAGATACGCCAATGCGATGACCACTTCAACTTGTAAATCCGATGAGCTATGTCGGTGACTATTGGTCACAGATATACTAATTTCTGATACGCAAAGAGACTCCAACTTGCCTAAGGTATATTTAATTAATATAAAATACAAACATCACATAAACTTAAAAGTTACCCACAACATACTTGTACATTGGCTACATTGTATATAATTATTTTCTTTCTCTAGCTACTTTCAGGTACATTTCTATTATATTCCGTCGATACGGTAGCGCATTTGAATATAGCATAATTTCACATATTATAAATTTATAGTTTTAAAAGCTATGCCGGCAGTCAATTGTTGCAGTTGGGAAAGGAAAGAACAAATAGTCGTAAAAATTATTAACTTACTCGTTCCGCTCTCCCGGTGACGAACAAAAACTCGCCGGTCGATTTAAAATAACCGCGAAATACGCTACATCGGAATTTATATTCCAGTAATCTGAATCGATGGGTAACAAAAAAACCTTATTATTATGTACATTGGGGAGTAGAGTTGTGTTACCTTGGATGCTAAAACTATTTATTTCATATTCATTTACGACGTACCTAATGTCGCAGATGGTAGTGATCTTATCTTGTGCCCAAAGGTGAGTGTGGATTCGATCCCCACCCAGGACAAATATTTATATGATGATATTTGTGTTTGTTATGTGTCTTAGTGTGATATATAAATATATATATATTGTATATAAGTATTGTTTTTGTGATTCCTCTGTTATCTGATGTCGGCAATATAAATGCTTAAAACTACTTATCTCGGATTCAAGTCAATGTATGAGATCTTGCGTGATTTGATTCAGTTAATTTATTTACACAATGCCCAAAGCAATAATAAAAAAATATATATTTCTAATAACTTAAATCATGTTTAGGGTGCACGATATAACTGGTGACAGCGGCATATACTTATACAAACGCTTGCGAATTTAATACAAATAGCAAAACGCTTTTGCGTCAATCCTTTTCTCTAATTATTAATTTCATAAGCAAACTAGCGTGCTGCCCGCGATTTCGTTCGCGTAAGATCTCGGTGATCTTGTTGTTTACCGTGGATAAATAGCAGCTTAAATTCTCTAGCTGCTATATTAACATTTAAAAAAAATCATATCAACCTATTTGGATAAACAGAACCTATCTATTCCCTAGAAAACGAAAGTATTTTCGGGTTAAATACAGCCTGACCTGTTAAATAAAATGAAGATTTTTAATTGCTCATGGTAGCAGGACATTTTCCAGGGACAGAAAGGAGTTATTATAATCAATCTCTATGTCTAATATCTTCTTATCATCATCATCTTATCAGCCATTGGAAGTCCACTGATGGCCATAGGCCTCCCCAAGAAAGGGGAAATTTTGTAAAATTGAGTGTATTTAAAAAAAACTTATGAGTAGACTAAAAATATATATATTGGATATAAAACAACACAACAAAGAGAGAAAGTACGCTTGTTTCATACATAAATACACTTGAATCTACCGGTTTCATATAAAACAGCCAACAAATTCCGTCATAGTCAACTGGCCCATTCTATTTAAATTAATCGAGAAACTATTTGATTTGAGCCTGGGAACAATGGTGTTGATTTTATCGTTTTGCTCGTAGTAGCCAGTCGCCAAGAAAAAAAGTACACGACGTACATAAGTCACGTTCCAACCCTTCACTATCTCGAAGGGAATAATTCGACAGTAACACGTAGTCGCTGGCCGGCGTGTAGTTCATTAGCGCATGCCTGGCACAACTAGCCAAGCAGGTGTAATTTTAGCTTGGGATACTCGTATAAACTATGAAAGTCATCGAGTTTTTGAGACGTTGGGCACGAAATACTGAACAATCTTAGCTCGAAAACTTTGTGACACCGAACGAAAGGTCGACATATTTAGCAATGTTTTATTCGACAGCCTATAGATGTTCGTAACATCATAAGGACCTCACGAGCGCATTGCCAACCTTATGGCTTGAAGATATTATGACATGTTATTATCCAGTCATTTCAATGCCACTCTCACCCTTCAAAGCGGAACACAACAATGCGACTCTGATATTTGACTGTAGAAATAGGTGAGAGTTGGGTACAAATGCAGGCGTCCTTTATATCAGGTTTACCTCATGGAAAAACTCATAAAACATGTATAATTAATTCTGGGTAATACCGTAACAACACGCTCAGTTCGTAGATATTAACAAACAAATTACCTATTTAATGCATGAGAAATGAAGCCGTATAATAGAAATTTAAATATGCGGTGTACTCTATCAGCGGAACTTAAATGAAAGAGTTGTTATAGGATGACCTAGGCGAACATTCCTTTTCTAGGTAGAAGAGGTTTTAGAAAAGAGCCATGTCAGTAGTACCAAGAATAAACGAGCGAGTATGAAAGGACTAATGCGAGTAGGGGTAGCGAGAGAGGTATGCCAAGATTGCAATAAATGGAGATCTATAGTCTCTGGCAACCCCGATGGGACACAGGAGTGATGTATTTAATTAGTAAATAATTGTTCTTTTAACTTTTCGAACACTTTATTTGTTTAAACTATTATTTTGTTATTTAACTAACAATATTAAACATAGAGGTTGAGCGATTGTAGTGCTCCTATTTTGTGCACGAGGTTCGATCCCACCTAGGATAAATATTAATATAATGATATTTGTATTTATTCTGCATTTGGATGTTGAATATATGTATTAAATTTGTGATTCATGACAATGTATGTGAACTGTTGTGTGAATTAATAATTTAAATCTTTAATATTTAAAAAATGTAACAATTTTATTAAGAATTCCTAAATATAGCCGAAAATATCTTTACATAAAATACATTTCTATTTAGTTTTCCCATTAATAATTCATGCAAATTTTCATTGTATTACCGCTAAATATTCAGTAAGGCATCAGATATTAATACCACATCAGCTATTGATACAGGTGCAGCCTATCGCCTGCCTCAACCAGCGCCGCAAAAAATTGGCTGGCTATTTATGACACGCATCCTTATTAAGAAATTGTTGATATGACGTAACGCTTACTAACAAAACTAGTACTAACATGATCATTACCAGTAAAATGTTCGTGTGCGTGTAAAGATATATTACAAGCATGCGGTCATTCGCTTTTTTCAAACCAGTGTTCGTATATTCATCCATAAAGGACAGTCTTTATGCATCAAAAAATATTCTTGCATGTAATGATGACAAAAACATACAACGATGACAGGAAAGGAGCTCTAGACAACGTTACAGTCTAGTTATAAATATTTTATCTGAGAACATGTATGGATTTTATTGCAAAATGTTTATTCTGCCTGTAAAAGAAAAGACTTTCTGATCTACGCCAGTAAGAGTACCTAACTTTTTGTTGTCTACGGTATAGAGAGTAAAAAAAACAAGTCATATTTACAAACAAGTGCTAGTTCATTGACCGAGATATGGTGGGTATTTTAAGTTGTATGCAGAGATAATCTGTGTCAATTATGCAATGAACTAAACCATTTTAATCTTTTTATTCTCATTACTTCCACTAGATTAAAAACTCTTTCCAACTAAAAATTGTTTTGTGTTGTAGCAAGTATAATCATAATATAATTATATTTTTTATGTTTCAAATAAATTTTAAACATTTTCAATGCATCCTATTTTTGTCGCTCGAGTCGCAGCAATCAGTAGCGTTATTAAACAAGCTTCATTTAACAGGTACAAACGCTATTTAATTCCCGGGTATGACGTTCCACAACTCGTTAGAGTTTAGATACATTGCTATGATACAAAAATCCTGCCCACTTTGCGATTAGATACGCACGTGATCGCCTCAGTTCCGCGCCGATGGACCGATCAACATTATGTATTAATGCAAACGGGAGTTATAGGAAGCTTTTAGCCTGATAATGTTGTATAATTGATAGCCTGAAGCCTGTGATTCTATTTCATATTTCCTGATAAGTTCAGTATTGACTATACATTTAAGTATTTATAACACTTCTAGCGGATGCAATTAAGAACAAAGCCGATACAGAGTAACACATATGTAGTTCATATTGCGTTGACATAGAAATTTGATTTATGGAGTGAGCTTTTAGTCCGCGAATCTGTCTGCGTGGAATTCAGTTTTTATCGTATCCAACAGTACATTTACCGGGATCATAAGTATCTTAGTATACACGCTAAGACGACAAATATGTCATTCCATCAAAAAAGATAAGTTAACCGAATAAGAATGGTTACACAGAGGAAATATTTCTTTATTACTTTTAAGTATCATATCTGATAAAAAGATTATTGACTGATATAGATGTAAAACCAACTGATCTTTTAATGGTGTCATGTTTCATTGTAGAGTGTAGAACCTAAAAAATAAAAAGATAATCTGGCTGACAATCAACAGTCATCGCACGCAGACAGTTATACCAGGATATCCGAACATTGAGTGGCGTCGCTACCCGTCGTTTCAGGTTGCCATCTCGTAATATAAGAATGATCGTGACGGAGAAAGATGTTATACAAATTATTATTATTTATGCAAACCAATAATTGAAAACTGATTATACACATATTTATTCAAATAACTTTTATTAAAAAATTGATTCCAACATGTTATTTAAAATAAAATTTTGCTAAAAAACAATCAACAATAATGTCACGAATATCAAATAGGAGTTCATTAAAAATATAAATCTGACGGTTGCTCAAAAACAATAACATAAAATAATTTGCAAATTTTTATTTTTCAAATTTTGCTTTGTAAAAGATCATAGTGTGGTGGCGTTCGCAGAGCATTTTGCGACGGGCATGCTGCTGTCCATGCCCGCCCTGTTGCATTTGAGCTGCGTTGTTTCGGGTGGATATGTCCATCTTTTACACGAAAACGTTTCCTTTTACGTTAGTTATGGTACATCAGTCTCACCTTACAACTAGTTTATATAGTAGGGAGATACTATTCGACTCTGCCGATATCTCACGGCACATTTATATATAGAACTGACTTACGGCAATTTCAGTATCACAGACATACGGTCAGGCTCTGAGACAGAGTATACCGACCGCACTAGGGTCTTCGAAGACGCCAGAACTGGAAGTAGTGGGAGCCCACAGTCAGCGAGAACTGCTCAGATTTCTTTTACAGGGACGCTAGTTTTAACATCAGAACAGTTCTTCTAAGTAGGACTAGTTTTGTCCGAAAAAAAAGATGAACAATTTCAGATACAGACAGACGTAATCTGCAATAATTTGGTTCGAGTGACACGGTGAGCCCAATCAATTTTTATTATCCTCGTTAATATTAGTTATCAAAAGTTTTAAGGATGTTGTGAGGTGTTCGATTATAATCCGTGTGTTGCCACTCCGAGGAACTGATCACCAATATGAATATTCATGAATTGCAAATTTTTAACAAACTCAAAGTCATCGTGAATTTCGAGTGACGTGCTTTGGCCGCTCGTTACTTCAACCTGTTTTAACATGAACACTGATCTCACATTGATAATTTTAAATTATACTTTAAACGTAGATTAATATGTAATTTATTTCTAAAATAGCCCCTGAGCAGTTAGCTGGTTGAATTCTATGAAGGAAATATAATTAAGTAGAATAAGGGAATAAACACTTGATACTTGTCCGTTTAAAATTATTTTCGATTTAAATGCCCTTTTATTTTAAAATTACTAGGCCGGATTAAAAAATATCACACATATTTTATAAGGTCAGCGTTCATTATTATTTAAAATAGTCTCTTTTAAAAGCAACTCAGTTTGATGAAGTTTTTAAAGAAAACTAATAAAGACCTATAAGATCTATATCGTTATAGCACATAGCAAGTATATGCTATAAATACAAAATATATATTGTAGATCCCTTTGGGGTTGCCTCCCAATCCACCGTATTAAGGTAAATAAAACTGATAGACACAATTATTTCGGGTCTGATTATTTGGTTTCTGACGTTGCTATTAATGACCTTCCTACGAAGAGTCGTTGCCTTATTTCTCATAGTTACAGAGTTAAAGGTGCGAATTATTGTTATTACTGGAGATGTTCAAATTATAAAAGATGACAGCGTGCATCGATTTTACCTGCGTAATTCCGCTTCCCACGAGGACACGAAGATAAAATAAAGTTTATATTACGTGCTGATAACGTGGCATTCCATTGAAGAATAAAATTTTTGGAATCCTTTCTGTAGTCTGTTCTTAGACTTAATTCGTTACAAACGTACAAAAAAACAAACCTTGCATCTCTTTATGTTAAATTTTAGGTAAAAAATAGACCTAATTTGTTTTTTTTTAATTGTACTTGTTACTCTGTAAAATTAAGCTTTTCAATGTTGAAGTAAGTAAATTATTTTTAAAATCAGTCTAGTTTTTTGGAGTCAAATCGTAACGAATGATTAAATCTTCGTAGTCTTTCTAGTATATGATTAATATTAAGTAAATATATATTAAATCAGTTGAATAACTGTTTCCAATATCAGTTCATAGATATTACATTTGCAGGATTTTAGTGTGGTAGTAGTGGAAATCTATGCGAGCCGTCGTATAAAATTAAGAGAACCACTTCAACGATATTCAAGTTTATTTCTGAAATGTATTTAAAAGCTTGTCTAATCTCACGGGCTTTGACCATAATATCTAGTCAGAAGCTTTTAATTTCGTAACCAACTTTTATAGCTTTTAGATTAAATGGATTATATATATATGTATATATATATATATATATATATATATATATATATATATATATATATGTGTGTGTGTGTGTGTGTGCTGCATTATATATATTTCTTACTATAATAATTTGTTACTTAATCGTACCGGCAGAGTAAGTATGGCTGCCGGTGGTGTAAAATAGTACCTCCTTTTATATAAGATATCGCAAGAGACGGCTGAGGTGAGGTGACGAAGAAAAAAACAGTATTATATGTGTGCAAAAATATATAAATAGCACACCTTCACCATCCGCAATAGTGCAGCTCAAATAATTGGAGGTGGGGATGAACAACAGCAGCCTAGTCGCAGAGCTACTTTCTGCGATTGGCACCATGTTCGGAAATCCAGGGCAAGAAACCCTCTTTCTTGCAGAAGTCCAGGATGTAACTAACGATGTCTAACAGTTAACTTCCTAAAGCTGAAATCATCTTCATCCATTGGAGGTGTACTGCTGGAAACAGGCCTCTCCCAGAAGGTGCTGCGAAAGCGTGTTGACAGCCGCAGAGCGCAGCTTTCGCGACGGGGATACTGCCGCCCACCCCCGCCCTGTGTATTTGAGCTACACTGTTCTGAATGGTTATACCACCCTCTGTCGGTTCTGGTACCTAAGTTGTCTTTAACGACACCTGGGGTGATTCACGGGTGATGCAGGTACCTCTCGGCTGAAATTATGGCAACAAAATCTTAAACAACATAGTAATACATAACTAATAGTTTTTTCTGTTACAATATTATCAAAGGCTACAAATTCGGGAACCCTTCAATTATTTATGGATATAAACAATTTCTCTCTCAAAATAAAAAAAACTAAATTGCAGTCCACCACGGGTCCGGATAACAGCCGATACGGAGGCTTGTTATTGTATAGAAATAATGTTCCGCAGAAACTCATACAACGGACATAATAAAGGTTGATAAACGTACCACTCATTCTGGTATTATTTACAAGAGCTTTTTTCCCACCACACGCAGAGACACGCTTGACACCGTGCTAGATAGTGCGCCGCGTCCTGTGCGCTGGGGTATGTGTGTGTCGTATTAGGAAAACGGCAGGGGTTTGAGTCAGTATGTAAATCACGGCTTTATCGTATCATGTTGCACATACTTAATTAGCTAGATTGTTGCGGCTCGTCCGACTTTGCTCTGTAGTGCGAAACGCTGATCTTATTGGATTATAATTGATATCAATATTGTGTTAAATAGTGATAAATAATTCTCTTCCTTTTCATCTATAAGAAAAATAACACATGTTGATTTATTCTTGTGCGGTATATAACACATTTCGTAATATTGAACATTCTTTAATAAATTAATTATTTTAGTACTACTGTTTAAAAGACTTCAAGAGTCCCAAGATTTAGTAAGTTTTTATATATATTTGTATCTTTTAATGACTAAGATACTCTTTCTTCGGTTGTTCTTCTTTACTCATCACATTTCTATTTCTCTTCATTCCATAGATTTTATTTCTGAATTCCTCATACATTTTATTAGTATTCCTTTGTCATACTATTGCGAATTTATTAAAAAAAACACCCAAATTTTTAGGCAACCAAAAACCTTCACAGTGCATTATGATTACTGTAGTAACAATCAGTTGAATAGTTAAGATATGAAATACGTACAAATACGCAAATAAATAAACGCTGATTGTCGTTTTCATTGTTGAAGATTACTTAGATTTAGACAAACTATATAGGGTATATAGGGTAGGGTATAAATATCGATAACATTAAATCGACACAATCCCCATCCCGAGCCTGAGACAAAGGCCCTATTGGCGGCTGTCTTCGAATATTTTTTATTTCGTCCCTCTTCCCGGTGTAAAGGATGCGGTCCTTTCTATACGCCTTTATTTGCTTTTATTATTACGTTCCCTATGCGTTCTGGAGTTAGAAATGTTAAGGTATTTGATATAGTAGGAATTTATTATAACTAGTATTTGTCTTTAGATCCACAGATACAGCCAGGGTTTTATCCTGCATTATATTAACTTGTAGTCTCGTAGTCTTGTAGTCTTGTAAAATATAAAAGCACATTCATGGGGCCACATTGTATTTTAAATGTATCCGTACTAACTTGTAAGAACCAAATTACGGAATTACAAGAAACACTCAGTACTACAAGATTAAGCAGTTGTAAGCCGAGGTCACAATGTTAATCCACAGGTCGCGGCTCATGGCCAAACGGTGAATGTAGTAAATGCGAGCTATAAATTAACAGAAGCCTTTCTCGGCAAGCTTTCATCCCCTTTAATTGGGCAATTAAATACGCATGTCCCGTCTAACAGATACACGGGTAAAGGGAGATTCGATGTCCATGAATCTTTAAAATTTACTGCCCGTACTAAAAATCCTTCGCTGCTAACTGGAGTTAGTGACAACTGGAAAAAAGTATAGAATGGTTTAATTATATATTTAATTGTTCAATAACAGGACACCCAAGCAGCGGCGGCGGCACTTACATCACTTGGACACGTTTACACAGCGATTGGAGACTACCCGAACGCACTCGCCAGCCATAAACAATGCGTGCAGTTAGTCAAGCAGATGGGGGACCGGCTTCAAGAAGCCAGGGAAATAGGGAATGTGGGTGCAGTCTATCTTGCCATGGGGGAGTTTGACTCTGCTGTAGATTGCCACACGCAGCATTTGAGGCTTGCTAGAAGACTTGGAGACCAGGTAAAGATATAAAAAAGCCTTGTTAAAAAAACTGCTTAATCCTTTGACTATGTATTTAGAGTTAAGTTGTGCTGATTAACTTTAAAAAATCGTTAATAACATCTTCTAACAACATTTTATGATGGGCCCAATGGCGCAGATGGTAGTGATTTCTTCTTGTGAGCTCGTGGGTTCAATCCCCACCCAGAATTTATATAATGATACCCAGGACAATTTATATATTTATTAATATTTGTTCTGTGCTTAGGTGTTTAATAGAAGTATTTAAGTAGTATATTTGTAATTCCACTGTTATCTGATGTCTGTAAAATAAATTCTTTAAAAGAAGATTCTTAATGTAATAATCTCGTACAGGTGGAAGAAGCCAGAGCATACTCCAATCTAGGATCATCTTACCACTACAGGCGAAACTTCTCACAAGCGATAGCATATCATGAAAACGTACTAAGGATAGCACAAAATTTAGGGGACAGGGCCATCGAAGCTCGCGCTTACGCTGGATTAGGACATGCTGCAAGGTAAGCATTATCTATGGTCTAATTACTATTAAAACTATCTATATTTATATCATAAAGAGAAGAGATTTGATGGTTTGTTTATTACGATTTAGATAAAAAAATACTTGTTTAAAAAATATGTTGCCATTTTATAAGTTATATCTTCACCGTTATATATTCTTCTATCAGAAGTATAAGCTGTGACATAATTTTAAAAAAATGAGATTCTACCTAAAATGGTACTATTTTGATATAAATTTGTATTTATGTATGTATGTAACAAATAAAACTTATAAACTACGATTCTGGTTTCTCTCTCTTTAACCAATAGTAAGTTACATATCCCCCCATTTACTTACTTGCATAAAAAGAAACACAAATAAATTGTAACAATAACGCTGACTTTAATTTCGTGACTACTTTCAGATGTGCTGGTGATTATGCGCAAGCAAAGAAATGGCACGAGCGACAGTTGGATGTCGCGCTGGCTGCCAGAGATAAGGTATTGTGACAAAATATTTGCATAAAGAACATGGGGCATCGGTACACTTACATTGCCACTGCAACTGCGATGTGGCCATGAATAATAGCGTCACAGCACAATGAAACCGTAAATAATGAAGGCCAGTGTTCCAAAGAACGTTTAACCCGTCTTGGAATTGGAGCCCGCAATAGAATTAATAAGACAGTAAATAGGAGTTAAAAGATTAGTTCTGACTTGATCTAGATAACAATACTGGTGACAATCTTGGACTGTTTCATCTCATTTATATTAGATAACTATAATAATAAGCATTTAATCCAAGTGGTCGGTTATCGCTCTGAAATTAACGTTACCAAACATATATATCCTTTTTTATAATATAGTAGCATCTTTAATCCATATAATCTGTAGTCTTCTCTACTCTAGTAAATCTTATATTTTTTAGGTGGGAGAAGGTCGAGCATGTTCCAATTTGGGCATCGTGTATCAACTTTTGGGTGAACATGATGCTGCTCTCAAACTGCACCAGGCTCACTTATCAATAGCCCGACAACTCCAGGCAAGTCTTTGTTATAACCACATTAAGTATTTCCGAAAACCGTTTAAGCTTTTAGAATAATTAATAATTTTGTCTTCAAAACATAGGATAAAGCAGGCATGGGCCGAGCGTATGGCAATATTGGTAACGCTTATTCCGCCGCCGGCTTTTATGAGCAAGCAATCAAATACCACAAGCAAGAGCTGACTATTTCCAAAGAAGTCCACGATAGGAGCTCTGAAGCTTCAACACACGGGAATTTGGCAGTCGCTTACCAGGCGTTAGGAGCACATGATATGGCCCTGTTCCATTATAGAGCACATTTAGGTAAGAATATAGCTATTTCAAATATAAATAACGATGATAATAATAGTTTAAGAATCGCAAAGAAAATAAACCACCCGGATCCTAGTCATTTATTTAAAGCAAATAAGGAAATTTAAAGGCACAATGCTCCACATCGCCCGTTCAGGCATCTCCGAAAGAATGCAGTAACGATTGGAATTGGACGCAAGTGAGGTTGCTACAAAGTAATCGAGAAAAAACCGTTTAGCCATATGTTGCTAAAGCTAATTAAATACTAAGACCGAATTTCGTATACATATGGAAAGAAACTTCTTACATATATGAAAATAAACTTCGGTTTGACATTGAGTTTGATTGACTGATACTTCTAGATCGTATTACATTATGAATGTTCATTTAATGGTTTAAAAGTTGTTTTGGATAAAAAGTCAATATTACATTTTCATCTCATTAAACTATGTCAAATTTAGTACTAAACTTTTTGTTCTGCTTTATCTCAGGAATTGCCAGAGAATTAAAAGATGCAGCAGGAGAGGCTTGTGCACTCCTCAACCTTGGGAACTGCCTTTCGTCGCGTGGAGAGTTTGCTCAAGCTGTGCCTTACTACGAGCAGCATCTAATGCTGTCACAGGAACTAGGTGATGTGACCGCTGAGGCTAAAGCCTGCCACTTTCTCGGCTATGCTCATTACTGCCTTGGAAATTACAGGGAGGCTGTCAGGTTGGTTGATGTAGTTTTAACATAGCAAACCCTAAGAGTTACACCCAGTTGGGAACAGTAACATGTGAAATAAACTCATTTTATCATATTTCCAAAACTTCTTTGTTAACTGACTACGACTGTCCACCGTTATCACGTTCACTATCACGTAAAATATGTTCCACTTTTTCCACATCACATTTATCCCATTTACATTTTGACTAAATGATTTGCAAACATCCATATACATTACTCTATTAAAATGCGAGTTTTAATCCTACAGATACTACGACCAAGATTTATCACTTGCCAAAGACCTTCAGGATAAGATGAACATGGGCCGGGCGTACTGCAACCTCGGTCTAGCCCACCTGGCGCTGGGGAACCTTGAAACAGCTCTCGAGTGCCAAAAATACTTCCTAGCTATTGCCCACATGACGCAGCACCTTCAAGGGAAATTCAGGGCGTTAGGCAATATTGGTGACGTGCTGATAAAGATGGGAGATGTTGAGGAGGCTGTGAAGATGTATCAGAGACAATTAGGATTTGCTAGGCAGGTCAGTGTACATTTTGATTTTTACCGGTACAGGATTAGATTCGTAAACACATACTAAAATACAATTAATTACTAATAATAAATTATCTCTGGCTCGTGTTGAAAGGCTTTTTTCTATTTTTAGAGAAGTTCTGCCAGATACAAGTAGTTCTTATGATATTGTTAGTGACCTGTCGTAATAACAAGAAATAAACATAGAAAGCTATCTTTTAATTTTTAGGCTCGGGATCGATCATTGGAAGCGGCAGCTTGTGGAGCTCTTGGGTTAGCGAGGCGGCTGCAGAGAAGACTTGATGCTGCATTAGGACACCACACTCAGGTAAGTAATCCTTTTAAAGTTTGTAAAACAATAGAAAATTAATCTTAAGACATAACATTTATGTCAATTAATGAGTTGAGACAATATTCACAGATTTTACTTTTCGGGAATGTACGTTTTTCTGGTACCTATAAACATTTTCAGTTTTCTGTTTACAAGTTCAGGTTTTTTCATAGTCCATTAAAAGCATTGAAATATGAATAATGTGTAATTTACGTAATATATATATATATATATATATATATATATATATTCTATATTTATATCACCGGATTGAATTGCAGGAGCTGACATTACGTCAGGAAGCTGGCGACGCGGCAGGCGAGGCGCGCGCGCACTCGCACCTGGGCGCGGTGCACATGGCTTTGGGGCATTACTCACACGCTGCACGTTGTTATCGCGTAAGTGTTTGCAAGCCACCTGAATATTTAAATCACATTGACGTATGACTGTAGGAACGTGCCATCACAAATTGAGTTTCTCATCGCATGAGATAACTCAATGTTAACTAAAATACACATATATGAATATACAGCTGTAGAACGCTGAGGTCGACAAGGGTCTCTTAAGAAAAGGGGATTTTAGGACATGATTGTTGCACTAGGCAACCCTGGTGGCAATTGCATAGCGCAAGCATCGTGACGGGAATGCTGCTGCTCATCCTCAGCCTGTTCCATTTAAATTACATTATACGGGCCGGATAATACAGATGGTAATGATCCTATCTTGTGTGCCAAAAGTAGTGATCAATAAAATAAATATTTGCGTTCTTTTTCGCATCTGGATATTAAATATGTATTTTATTATTATATTTGTTATTGCTCTGTTGTCTGATGTCGGTAACACGACTTATCTCAGAGTCAGATCAATGTATGAAATATTGTGTCAAATTATTTAGGGTAATTTACCGCTATTTATCATTGCCGTACCTTCGTCGCCTCCTTCGCATCTTGTAGAAGAAGAGGTACTATTCAACTTTGCCGGTAACCCACGGTTAGTTTATGTAGGATCATAATCTACTATGTATGTATACTACTATAATCTACATATGCATTCCTATCACATGTGCACATCGCCTAACTTCCAACTGGATATTATATTAAGGCATATTGTCCAGTTATTTCAAGTAATTTCCCACTTCTCAAATAAGACACTACAACGTGAGTAGTGTAGAGCGAAGCACCAATCACGCAGAAACACCTCTCATAAGAAAGTGTTGCAATTATCTACATACATTTGTTAAATGCTTATTTCGTTTTTAATGAGTCCCATAATAACACTGTATGTATATATTCATCCAGGAGCAGCTAGAGAGAGCTCAAGAACTTCAGGACTGCGCACTAGAAGCTCAAGCGTATGGCAATCTAGGCATCGCTAAACTCAACATGGGTCATTATGAGGATGCCATTGGTTATTTGGAACAGGTATTTTTTATTTGTTAGCTTACACCTTCGAACACATATTCTAAATATAGAAAATTAAGAGATGGTGATTACAAAATGGTTCCCTCTCGCTACAGGGGAGTAGTCTCCGCTTAGTCTTCCCCGTAACATCTGCTTTGATGTTTTAACACAGAGTTTTGTAAGAGACACCGCGTAAAAAAAACCTATCCGTAAATCTTGCATTTTTTAAGCTCTAATGCGTCTTTTATTGACCAAACTGTTATCAAAGTACTTCAAAGTATTGAAGATTAGGATTGTCTAAATAAAAGCTTTTATTTACGTTCCTCTATTCATTAGCGTTAACTTCTGGAAAAGCTACTAGAGCATATGCATCTAAAGGGTATATATATATATATATATATATATATATATATATATATCTAATGCATTACCATTAGAGTTTTTGTAGACCATTCTGCTATCAATAATTAGAAAATTTGTTATTTTTTACAGCAACTGGCAATCTTAGAACGCGTAAACACACCGACTTGCCAGCTGGACAAGGCTCGAGCGCTGGGTTCCTTGGGAGATTGTTATGACGCGCTCGGAGACCCGGACGAGGCGGTCAAGTACCACGAACAGCATCTTGCTGCTGCTCTCAAACTGGATAACAAGAGAGAGCAGGAACGCGCGTACAGAGGTCTTGGATTGAGTCACAAGTAAGTTCAGATAAACTGAATAACGTAATTAACTTTTAACTTTAATTTTTGTAACTTAAAATATACTTTACCCAGATACACCGTAACGTTACAGTTTTATATATTTGTGTACATCTAAAAAATTAACTGGAAACAAATATAACATTAGTAAAGTAAGACACTTTGCAATTGATAAGTAATCGATGTGCTGTGATAGATGATGTTGTGACAATAATAGAGAAACTAATGTTGAGATACGAATAGTTTGGACATGTAGGAAGGATGGATAAATGCACAAATATATAGCAGAAGTGAATGAAGAGATTGCAATAGGATGAACGAGAACAGGTCAGAAGTACCAAGAATAAACGATCGTGTATGAAAGGACTAACACGAGTGAGAAAAGGGAGAGAGATATGCTAACATCGTGGCAAGTGAAAATCTATCTCTCTGTCTATCTCGTTAAGACACAGGCGAGATGTATGTTTTTATGTACATACTTTCCAGGGACGAGAACTACTAATTTCAATGTTTAACAAACAAAGATCACTGACACAATTGAATTTATAAAAATACTCTTTACATTTACATCTCTTAGATCTTACTAAAGGTGAATTCAGCATTGTTGTGCATAAAAGATCGAGGATGCGAATCCCACCACATTATTTTAAAAATTGTAGCTTTTGCTTTATTTTTATTAACTTTATTCCAGATCAATCGGTAATCTGCAACAGGCTTTAGTATGTTTGGAGAAGCGACTGGTAGTGTCCCATGAACTCGGCGTCCCTGAAGCGAAGGCGCAAGCATATGGGGAGCTAGGAGCCCTTCATATAGCGTTGAATAACTTGGAGCAAGCAGTCTTCTGCTTAGAACACCAGAAGAATATTGCCAAGTCAGTACAATTGTATTACTGATATTTTTTTAGTACGTACAAAAACGATATACTGGAACCTAAATGATGGAATCTTATTAATTTATTTCTTACCTTGGAAATTGTAATTAAATCTTGTTAAATAGGTTCATTTTAATTAAATACAAAATATACATAATAAAAAAATATACAGTTGATTTGTTAATTCTCGTGAAAGTAAAACTATGTAGCTAATTTCATTGCACTAATTAAGGTAATTGGACCAACTTAATTGTTGTTATTTAAAAATCCTATAATTTTAATCTTATAAATGATGTGCATCATGAAGAAGCGTGAATCAAGAATTTGGTAAAGGCTATTTGAGCTCATTTTACCCTCATAAACTTCTAGAAAAGTTTAAAAATAATAAATAAAAAATATAATTAACTTAAATTTGTTTACTTCTATAATAATAATAATAAGATAAATAATGATTGGGAGATATTTTCATAAAAGAGGCTCTATAGAGGTTGCAATGTCGCTCTGACAATTCAATAATTATTATGAACGACGTTGGCAGGGAGTTGAACAACCAGATAATGGAGGCGGAGGCGTGCCACTCGCTCGGCGTGGCGCAGCACGCGCGCGGCGAGCACGCGGCCGCCGTGCGCCACCACCGCGCCGAGCTGGAGCTGGCGCACCGGCTCGGCCTCACGCACCTGCAGGTGTGCGCTCCCGCCTACCTACTTTTTGTATTGCCCACTCTGAACCGAGTGCTCTTGTTTTCTCGGAACTAATCTTATGCTGGACTACTCAGGCCTCAATTTTAGCTGATATATAGATCTATCAAGGTGGTAAACGAATATTTCATAGTCACTCATGGATGTTCTTCTAGGAATGAGACAGACTTCTTGAGCGTGAGGAAGGTCGGCCGATGTAGATGTAATATCTTTTATAATCTTGTCTGTTTGTTATATCAAAATAACAGTATTATACTTAGTTCATATGAAGGTTGCTTTGATAGACCTAGATAATAATAATACGACTCCGGGGTCTTACACAGGCGCGCGCTTGCGGCGGGCTAGGCGCGGCGCATGCGTCGATGGGCGCGCACGCGGAGGCGGCGCGCTGGCACGAGTCCCGGCTGCGGCACGCCACGGCCGCTGGTACGCTTCATTGTTTTATACACTATTTTCAAACACATCGACACTCAAATCGTATACACTAAACATCTGTTCGATCGCCTAACAAAAATCACAGTTCTGATTTCTATAAAGAGAACCCAAATATCAAAGTCTGTACTGTAAATGATGGACTATTTATAAAGATCAAGAAATTCAGTCAAAATAATTAAAACTATTAATTCTAAAAATTAACACCACATCATAGAATCGGTTTTCTAAGACATTTCAGAAAAGTGAAATTACTTAATAACTAAACTTAAATGTATTTTAAAATATTATAGTATTTAAAAAAATATATTTGAAACTAAAAAGCAGTAACTATCTTTTTCCTACCTTTTTCCACTACCCGCCGCTTGAGGCTACCTAACGTGCTATTCCCCTGTTTATACTCTTTAAACATTCACAGGCGACACTCGAGGGCGCGCCCAAGCGTTAGCAGAACTAGGCGGAGCACACTTAGCCATGGGTGCGTGCGGCAGCGCCGTGTCGTACCTGCGACAGGCCCTCGCAGCCACCGAGGGTCTCGCTGACATCGACCAAGAGGTATATAAACGACTAGTAACTGTATACTATATAAATAAGACTCAAATTGTAGTTCAAATTCGAGAATGTAAATTAATTCATATTGAGAAAGGTCAACTAGAGGTTTTACTATGTAATAATTTATTATTTATTATGTAATAAATAAGACGTCTAGTAGTCCGCCCTATTGTTAAGCTTCAGATTTATTAGTATCATTTAGTAAGTAGAACGGCTTACAATATATACTCATTACAATTACTGTTACTTTTCAAGGTCTTAAAATTCTATTGCCTAAATTACAAGCTGCCCATACAATATAAATATGTAAAGTAAAATTAATCATTTGTAATTGTAAAATTATATTAGCTGTTTCTAGACACCGAACAATAGAATACCATAGAAGGTACTAAAAGATATTCTCGAAATCATACTTGGTAACTACTCCAGTCTCTCACATCGTAGTAGTAATAACGAGTCTAACTTTAACTTTTTCACGTACAGGCAAGAGTCCGCCACAGACTAGGCTTCGCGCTCTGGGCATCTGGGGAGCTGGAAGAGGCGAAGGAGCAGCTGCACGCCGCGCTCACCGTGCTGGAGACGGCCGGCGACAAACATCGGGACAGGAAGACCACCGCGCTCTACACCTCCACGCACCACGCGCTGCAGCGGGTGCTAGTCGGTCAGTGGTGTACTATGACTCCCGGTTCTCTTCTATTCTTCTTCTTGACAAAACAGCTTTGAAACACGTCAGGGTGGGTTTTTGGTGTGTCTCTCCACATCATTATACTTATAATTCTACTGCTAGTATGTCACTGAAGTCCTCCTAAACGGCTAGACCGATTTGAATTATTTATTTTTTGGTTTGGATGGCGCCCTGGATTGTTTAAACTTACAATCAACCGTGTAGATGGCGCTGCAGTCGGTATCTAAGTTTTTTTTATCTAAACTGCACCTTAAGGGCTAGATAGATTTGACTGTTTTTCTGTGAATGCATACAGGACAATTTATTATGTGGACATGAAAATTACTTATAATGTTGTGAATGTATTTTTATTCAGAACTCGGTCGTCACCCCGAGGCTCTGGTGGTGGCTGAACGGGGTCGCTGCAAAGCGCTGGATGCCACGCCTGATAAGCCACCGGGGGCATTGAATCAAACCAATTTGGAAATACACGCGTCACAAAGGTAACAAACAGATTGCATTATCTGTACTAATACTCTATAACTACTAAATCGATTTTAAGAATTATTTCCTCATTATAACGGAGTAATACAGATTGTATTCAATAAAAAAATGAGATCCTACCTAAAATAAAACATTAAATAAAAAATTTACGTTTGTTCGTTTGTAATAAATAAACTCTAAAATTACTGGACCGATTTCAAAAACTATGTTTCAAGCTGGTAAAACCGCGGTGCGGTGCTAATTTACGATTAAACTGAACAGGATATCAATTATGATTGAATTTTCGTTTGCTATATCTATGAAAAACAATCTTACCGAGGAGCATTGTAAGCATATTATTCCTTTAACAGCCGGAATGCGACAGAAGAAACTGGCAAGGAACGAGCTGAACCTTGGAGTCCGACGACGGTGGAACAAGTGCTAGAGGTGGTTAATAAGCAGAAAGCTCCCGTCCTGTATTACAGTCTTGCTGCTGGACGACTTTACGCGTGGCTCCTTCAACCGCATAAGGGTAAGCTGCCAGATAAAGATAAATTACCATTAAAGGAAAAAGCATGGTTTTTACTATACCACATATCATTGTAGTTGTATTCATAATGAAGGTTTATATTTACTGTAAAGGTTGAAGGGACCAATCATTGATTTGAACTTCTAAATATTTTATTTTAAATTCATACATTAAATCTTACATTGATCTGACTATGAGATAAGTAAGTGGAGATTTGTGTTTGTTCCGTGCCTCGGTGTTAATTATATTTCTGTTAGTATTATATTTGTCTAATATCCGTAGCAAAATGCTTTAAGCTACTTGTAACGTAATCTTTGTGTCGAATGTTGGGTGCATTTATTATTATTATATACTAACTATGCACCATTGTTTAAATGAACACACATATCTTTCTCAATCTCAAAAGTTGGCATTTTGTGCAAGAACAGCTCTGACCAGTTGGAGTTTAAGGTTATAAATCTTCAGAAAAACACTTACGAACACAATTGGTTGCTAAATTACCAACTTTTTTTCAGGAATATTGAGATTCCACCAAGTATCGCTCCTAGAAGAGTCAGAGGAAAGCAACAACAGCTTACCGGACATCAACCTGGATGACATCCAATCAAACAACGGTATGATATACATCTACCCATAAGCACGCCTATTTTTCCCTTTGGATCATCATCATCATAACAGCCGTAAAACAAGGAATTGTGTCCATAATTGCCGCGCTGGGCAGGCATGATGGCATAGGATCAGCCTTTAAGTTTTTTCATCATTTACCTCAGGTGGAAACGGCAAACTGGAGCGGTGCATCAGCGAGTGGTCGTCTTGGCTGAAGACTGCAGCTGAGCGAAGAGAGGATGATCAGTGGGAGCCTGATGAGCGACCCAGTACTGGACTTACTAGAATGGTATGTCTCTTTAATAAATTAAAAATAGCCTCGACATCGTGTTACTATATTTTCTAACATATTCAAGTTCAGTACACATGAAAAAGCCCTTTTTAACGGGTTTAAAATGCTGTTAATCTTAAGAACGCTTTCCGTAAAGTAACCAAAACTTCAAGAAAATAAATAAGAAGTTAAATAAAATGTTCTTACCAAGCTACTACTTTATTTTATATTCGTGGTGTCATTCCAGGTTTCTCGCAACCATCTCTTAAACTCTTCCAACTACTCTTTGAGTTCACTATTCAGCGTGGGCTCTGTAGGCGGCTCCGTTGCAGGCTCAGTTGCCAGTCTTCAAGGATCAACTAGGTTAGTCATTTATCATCATCCTATCAGCTTAATAGGAAGTCCACGGTTGGACATATTCCTCCCTAAATAACAGAGATTTTCGTCCATAATTGCTTGACGTACGTGATAGTAATCGCAGAGTTTAGCTTCGCGATGGGGATTTTGCTACCTAAAACCATCCTATTGTGTTGTAGTGGAGTTGTTTTTACCACCTGTCGATTCCAGTACTTCAGTCTACACTAACACGACGACACCTTGTACATCGGGAGATCACCGCATGTGTGAACTTAATAATATTATTATTTATATTAATTAAAGGCACAGCACGGCATCTAACATATAGCTATATATATTATAGGTACCGTGTGGTATCGGTAGAGTATAATAAGTATTGTAAGAGCCGATTGAGGTACTGGAACCGACAGATGGCGGTATATCCAAAGCAGTGTAGCTCAAATGCAACAAGGTAGGAATCACGAAGCTACACTCTGCGATTGCCCACACGCTCGCCCAGCGCGGCAATTATGAGCGAATTCCCCCCTTTGGGGCCTATACCCGGCAATGGACGTTTTATGATTACTATGTAGACTATTTCTATAACTTGATTTTTTCATTATAGCCTTCAAGTATCAAAATAATTAATAAAGTTGAACCAATTTTGTTTGGAAATCTTTACAGATCTAGCGTCCACGGACCGCGCAAGAAGCCAGCATCGTGGCAAGGCCCACCGTGTCTTGCCACACTATATCAGATGTTGCTCGCACCTTTCGAGGACTTGCTGCCAGCGTCCTGTAACAACAACCACGGTATGTTAACATTATTATAGTTATTTTCCGAAAACGATTTTGGCCTTCGGTGTTCCGACATACGACTACGAATCAGCTTATAGAAACTTAAGAAAAATATATAACTCAGGTTAAAAATTTTTGCAATTAACATGTGTTTGTTCTATGTCTGGGTGTAAATATATATTTAAGTAAAATATATGTAGTTCCCCTGTAGCCTGATATGCGATATCACGGAGTCAGCTCAATGTATGAGACGTTGTGTGAATTTATTGATTTATTTTAGCGTCGCACGGCCGCCGTGGTTGTGGCGGCAGGCGAGAGCTCGTCGTGGTGGTAGAGAGCGTGCTGTACGCGTGTCCCTGGGGGGCGCTGCGGCCTGCGGACGGCGAACCTCTGTGCGAGCGGTACGCGCTGTTGGCTGCGCCCGCGCTGCGGCATCAGAGGCAGCGGCATCAAAGACAACGCCCGCATCACGATCATGGTAACATTAACTCAATCTACTATTTTATCAAACTAGTTTAAAAGGCCTTAGACATATTATTAAATTTACATATACGAATATTTACTAAAGTTCGATGTTGAACATATTTGGTCAATATCAAACTTTGGTAAATTCTAAGATTTTTATCCTTTTTTAAATTTATCTTATTATAAACTCTTGTCTCTAGGGTAGGGTTAATGTATTCACATGCCAAGTTTTATGAAAATCCGCTCTCATGTTAAGCAGCCGCTAAAGCAAGCAAAAGTATTGTATTACCTTTAATGTATTTATAACCAACGAATAGAAGTGATAATATTTATTAAGTATCGTGCAACATAAAGTTTAAAAAACCTTATATAGCACATCGGAGGATATGCCATAATTAGGGCTGCAAAGTTCGGTACTCGTTCGTAAACAGAACTTTCGCAAATACATTAACTGTAACAATCCAGTTAAATTTCTTTAACTGTCGTAGGAGCGGCCGCGTCGACCAGCAACGCCGCAGCCGGCAGCGCCGAGGCCGGCATGCGCTGCCTGGTGGTGGGCGGCGCGCGCGTGGGCGGCGGCCGCTGGAACGGCGCGCACGCTCAGCTTAAGGAGGCCGAGCTGGTTGCAGACATGCTCAGAGTTACGCCTCTGACAGACTACCAGGTAATCAATTCTGTCAATATACCAATATATTTACAATTCTATCGCGGATGTTGAATACTTCATTCAAAGTCACACGTCTTATCATACATCAGTAATTACTTGGACAGACTTAGAAAATATCAGTAAGTTGTAAACCCGGTGGGAATCTGCAGTTTTGCATCATAAGTCTCACTACATTAAACACATTTGTGAAAACAAAAATATTTCTTTTCAATTTCTCCAAGATAACATTTTTAAATCCTATTACAAAATGAGACCAAAAATTAGAGTAGTAGAAGTATATCCATTCTAACAATAAATTATCAAAACCGATTTCAAGATCTATTTTTGTAGTCGGTTAAAACGTATTTTAGGTTACTAACATTCATTATTTGCAGGCATCCAAAGAAGCCGTCCTCGCCCAGCTGCCTCAAGCCGAATGCGTACATTTTGCCACACACATCTGCTGGAAGACTCCAGCCATAGTCCTCAGCCCGGGAGAAGTGGTTTGTACTTCGTCAAAACAACTTTATATTAATTAAAATTGACCAATGACTCATTAACAATTTATATTTTAGGTTGACTCACAAGCCAAGCGTCTTTTGAACACTAGCGTTGGAAGCGGGACAGCCGACGTTTCTACAGAGAATGAAGAAGAAAGTACGTATTATCTATATTTTTAAAATTCATACTTATAAAATGTCTTAAAACTCACTTTGTAACCCACTTTATTATTTATTCAGACCCAGAAATACCACCGAGTAATGAAGAATTGCCACCCGCCTCAGAATTTATGCTGTCGGCCTCCGAAATAATGAATTTGAAGATAACAGCGCGGCTGGTTAGTTTGTCTTCTTTATTTCAATGAATATGTAAAACTAAATTTAATAAGTCCCGGGATCCTGTGCATTCGATCTACACTGTTTTGGAAGGATATACCGCCATCTGTCGGTTTCTATACCTTAGTCGCCTCTTACGACACCTGGCACTGGGGCTATTCTACTCTGCCGGCACCCCACGGCAAATTTTAACAAAATTAGTTCTCTGGTTAAAAAACCGCTGAAGAGTGAGATAAAGATTAGTAGCATTGAAGTACTTTGAACATTTTGACAAAAAGAAGTTACATAAACAGGATCAATGCCTATGATTTAGAAAAATTATCCACTTGTTGGTGTCCGATCATTGCCGATATTATTCAAAGAATACTTTCCTTACGTTCACGCTTCAAGTTCTCCGGGAACTATTAATTTCTTGTCCACTTTCTAGTCAAATCCATATTAGTTTAACCGTCGACATTGTGAAGGCGTAAGTAAACAGACAAAAATATTTTTTTATATTAGTAATAATTTATGGTTATACTGATTGTCATTAGACTTAACTTGTGGAATTGAAACTCCAAAAATTATTTTCCACTAAAGAAACAAATCTTAGTCAATTACATAGACCTCCACCCAAAAGATGGACAGACGATCAAACAAGAACCGCTGGATCGCGCTGGATACAACCGGCGCTATTAGAAATCATTTGCGGACGCCTACATCTAGCAGTGAATATCCAATGACTGATATGATGATGATAATTTAGTCAAGGGCGAATGTCACTGAGTTTGTGATACGGGAAGATATTCCGCAGGCTCAGGTTCATTGCCTTCAGGGACAGTGCCCGGACAGTCATGTGTTGAGTTCTTATACTACTTGGTGAAAACTTGGCACGCTAATGATATGGGGTAGTGTTACGCACTCCTGGTATATGTTAAACACACCATTTGTCCAGGTGGTGATATCATGCGCCCCATCCAGCGCGGCGCTCCAAGGTTCATCCGGCGAGGAGTCAGAAGACGTGACCACAGCGGGCGACGGAATATCTCGCCTGTGCCGCGCGCTCCTCGCCGCCGGCGCGCAGGCAGTACTGCTGACTTTGTGGCCCGCGCCGCAGGACACGGCCACTAAGATCCTCTACAGGGCCCTGTACTCTGCGCTGCTGCAAGGAAGCAGGGTTGCTAAGTGAGTGCGCTATTTTGCTACTATTGCGTTTGATTATTTTAACAAATATATATAGAAATTATAATATCAACTCCAGCTGTCAACATTTATTTTCCTATGTAATAATACGTTTGTTACATCGTAACATCGTCTACACTAGAGCTCCAACTTCTAGACTAGGATATCGCGAGTATAGAGCGTTACAATAAAAAAATATATCCTAATTTACTAAAAGTATCTAACTTTTAGCATTTGTCTGTTTGATTTAATTTAATTAACATTTTTCTTGGCGCGATGGAATCAGGAACGAGGAGATTCGTAATAGAATCAAACTTACCGATATTGCCCGGCGGATTTGTAAGTTAAAGTGGCAGTGAGGAGGGCAATTGGTACGCAGAACCGATGGCCGATAGGGTCGTAGGGTCCTGGAATGGAGAGCACGTACCGGCAAGCGCAGCGTAGGGCGTCCACCCGCAAGATGGACAGATGATATCCGACTAAAATCGCAGGATCGCGATCGCGGCCGCATACAATCGGTCCTGTTGGAGATTTCATGGGGAGACCTATGTCCAGCAGTGGACGTCATACGGCTGATATGATGATGTTGATTGTATGCTTCTGTGTGTGCGTTTGCATGTGATCGCGTGATGTCGGAAGTAGACATGCTGGTATAAGATTGTTGAAATTAGCAAGTGGTCAAAGATTACTCGCTTTCTCCAACATCGCATTTGCGTCGGGAGTCGGTAACGAGTGTGGTCCCGCAGGGCGCTGGGCGACGCGATGCAGACGGTGCGGCACACGAAGCACTTCGCGCACCCGGCGCACTGGTCGGGGCTGGTGCTGCTGGGCGCCAACGTGCGCCTCAGCAACAAGGTGGCGCTCATGGGGCAGGCGCTCTGCGAGCTGCTGGCTGCGCCCGACAAGTGCCGGTAACCTACACCTCTCACCTCACACCTCACACAGCATTGATAAATGCTCGTACATACATTTCGACGATTCATGTCTATGTATTTAGATGAGTATGCACTAAAAATGCAGAAGGTAACTTGTCTAAATGTTAAGACCAAACTATTGTATTTACGATTTTTATTTATTTATTTCATTATGCACCAGTGATTTATATTAATAACCAAATTGTAATTCATTCACTTTAGTGATGCGCTCCGGGTCTGTTTACACCTCGTCGAGAAGTCTCTGCAGAGAATAGTCCGAGGACAGAAGAACGCCATGTACACTACACAAAAGAGTATTGAAAACAAAGCCGGTAATGCGACCGGCTGGAGGGAGCTGCTTATGAGCGTTGGATTTAGGTACAATCAATATCTATACTAATATTTATAATATGATATATTGATCGATCAGAAAAACTATATACACAGAACTATTTCACTTATTCCGAGATAATTAATCTTAAACATAAATTATAAAATTGCACGGGAACTGGGTGTTTGGAAGAACTAATATAATATTGAAAATTAATCAATTATTAGACCTTTATATACAAATCAAATAAACAATTGTGGAAAAACTTAAAATACAAATACAAAATTTGTGGAATCACACAACAATTTTTTAACAAAATTGTAAGAAATCATATTACAAAAAATCATCAACAGTAACGAATATTACTTTTAGATTTGAACCGGCTGCAAACGGTATACCATCAAGCGTATTCTTCCCACAAAGCGACCCAGAAGAAAGACTCACACAATGCTCCGCAAGTCTTCAAGCCTTGCTAGGTAAGAAATATTTTCTTCATTTCGTATTAAAATTAAAAACTTAAACAATAATAAAGTACCTAGATAAACTCCTTGTGGTACTCCATTTCTCAATATGTTTTTGCAGGTCTAACTCCAACAACACTGCAGGCCCTTTCAAAATTAATCTCGAATGGTGACGTTGCGGATGACATTATCGGTGTCATCCGTTCCGTCATATCGCAGTTCTCGGTCAAGAACTCCGACACTGATACTATTGAAGTTCCAGTTAATGTCAGGTTAGTCAATTGCAAAGTTTCACACCTCTAAAGAGTTAGATTAGGAAACACATCTAAATTTTAACCGCTGAGTAGAATAGTACCTCCCCTGCACCAAGTGTCGTAAGAGGTGACTGAAGTACTGAAGCTGACAAACGGTATATCTATTCGAGACAGGATATCTTTAGTATAGACAGCAGCATCCCTGACGCGAAGCTAAAATCAGCGATTGGCAGTATGCTTGCCCAGCGTGGCAATTATGGGTAAAATTTCCTCTTTCTTGGGGAAGCATATGTCCATCAGTAGACATCAACGGCAGAAATAATGATTGTGAAAAAATAGATTACAGAAAGAACTTCAGTAATTTAATAAATTGTATGGGATTTTGTATTTACAAGTACCAATTCATGTAAATAATTGGTACTTGTAAATAATAATTGTTTGTTTTAATCGCAGACTCTGGCGAGTAAATGGATGCCACGAATTGCTGGCGTCCCTCGGGTTCGACCTTGCTGAAGTGGGCCAGGATGAGGTGACACTGCGAACAGGCAAGGCGGCCTACCGAAGGCACATCCAGTTCGTGCTTCAAGCTCTACTGGCGCTGTTCGGTCAGTAACTACCTATAAAATCTTCATTAAATTCTTTTCTGGCCAGAATATTGCAATGTGGTAGTAGTTTTTTGTTAATGGTATTCTATATGGTAGTTGTTCTGTTAAAAGATACTCAAGAGGCACCACGCAGTCTGAGCTTGGAGTCGAGTTCGAGCGTAGAATCACTCGCGTCAATTGATGATGGGGACTTAGAACCGCATTCTGATGGCGAGCCGCCGCCGAGACAACACAGACGTAAGTTGACGAGGTTTACGAGAGAGAGACGAGAAGAGTTATTCCAACGGTTAAAAAATATATTGGACATATTTTTAAAAAAATATCTCGTTTATTGCAGAAGAAAGCGTCTCGTCCGTACCACCGCCACCTCTCCCTCTTGGTTCATGCGGAGGAGCCTTTACAATGTACGTGCGAGGATCAACAGCTTCCACAGAAGTGGGTCGCGGAGAACCGGATGGCAGGACCGCCCCGCCTCCCGCGCCGCCACCCCCCAGATACCGAGGAGAAAGCGACGCCGCGTTCACACCATCACCTCCCGCTGCCCCGCAACCTTCTACAGCGGCGCCAGTGAGAGACGTATCGTTAGCTCTCGCCCACCAAACTAAAATCCGAACACTGTATACAAGACGTCCACCTTCCGACGACTCTGACTGGGAAAGCTCCGGACACGATACCGTGCTACGCCGAAGACCGGAACACTCCCACGCGAGGTATCTAGACGCCTTCTACGATTTAGCCTCAGCCCAACCCAGGAGAACCGAAGAGGAAAAGTCCGAACCAACATTAAATCAACCGTCGACGTCCAAACGCGTGCCGCGCCCGAAAATGGGCACCGGCAGCAGAGACTCCATGGCCCAGGTGCGTCACATGAGCGGCGAACTGACCCCGACGATTTCCGAAGTATACCACGAGAGAAACATCGGCTTGGGCCTCGCTCCTCCTCTGGCAGAACTCCTTCTGGCGGAGGAGTCCAAGACGGAGATGAGGGCCGCGAGTTCGAGCGAAAACCTCCTCCTCCAGAATTTGGAGAAACTGGGCCTCTTAGGTGAGTCAAGCGAAACCGACGAGCGATGGTGCGGCAACAACGCGACCAGACCTTGGCTGTCTGCGCCCCCTCTCGAGACCGACGTGCAAGGATCCGACTTGACTACGGCCGAGATAATAGAGCGTCAGACTAAGTTCAAAAAGGAGGCCGAACCGAAGAGGAAAGAAGAGAACGCATACGAACTGAAACCGAAGGAAGAGACGCCCGGCCCGAGCGGGATCGAGAAACGTTCGGTGTCCCCGTTCTCGGAGATGTCGCGCCGGGACGAGGGCGACGGAAGGAGTATCGCGGACTCGCACTCGTCTTACAAAGCGCTGGTGCTGAGCCCGCGGGCGCCCTACCTGCCCGAGGAGGGGGAGGCCACAATGAATGCGAACACTGAAGGAGGGAAAACTCACCCAAGGCCGCGCCGCCCTCCCGTCCCAAGAACGAGACCGGCCTACACTACCCTGGATTTCCCACCCAATAAATAATATAAAGTACCCTATATGTTTGATTTAAATATGTATTTAGAGCTATACGAACTACTGTAAAATATGTATATTTATATGTACAGTAATATAGAAAAGAAATGTTAATAGTGTACATTACTGTGTCGGATTTTTAATTAAATAAATTGATATACATTTATTTTACTAAGAATTTAAAAATATTGTATAAAGTTAGTATTGATATAAAACCCTTAGATTTACAAGAAAGCTTCATAGTATTATCACTTTTATCGTTTAGATGTAGCGATTTATTTCTACTAATAAAAAATAAAATTAATAATATAAATTCACAGTCGGCTATGAACCCATATTTAGAAGCGCATATATTGCAAAAATGTTTGCATGTGATTTCAAAGTACTCAACTACTCTATAAGTTATAAAATCATATTTTCATAAATTTGCTCATTATTTATTTTGTGTTGTCTTTTAATCTACATAAGTTGTACATAAATGATAAAATCTTATTTTTAAATTATGCGTATATTGTGCTTAGTTACATACATATTTTTATTCTTGCCATTACTTGCAATATGAATCTTGTGTAATAAATATAATTCCAATAACTTGGTATTTCATTATAAACATTACGAAGTGTAATGTATGACTCGTGGTCTATTATATTAAGTATATACATTCTCAATAACAATGGTGTAGACAATTTTATTTTAAAAACTGGTTTTCAATGAAGAACGCCATGAAAACTCGTTCAATACTACCTTGACCATATTATAAAAAATTGGCTTTTTAAACATAGTTGTGTTATTCTTACTGTGATGTATGTTTTTCCTGACATTTTAGAATATTAATCTTTAGTAAAACTAATTTAAACAAACCAGAATATATAGACTGATAATAGACCTTAAAAAATGTAATACTTCAATCCTGACATACTTTCCTTGCCTGCACATTATTCTTTAAAGGATAATTAATCTTTTCATACAAACTTATGTCCATCAAATTGTAGATTATTTAGAGAGAATAGTAAAAGAAAAAATCTCAAAGGGAATATAACAGTCAGCGACGCCGCCAACACCTTGCCAAATATCAGACCCTCGCTGCGTGTTGAATTTACTCCGATGCGCGCGTGACGGGCCGATGTTGAAAATACAAAATGTTAACAATTACTATTATTGACGTACACTAACTCCGAGACCAGCCTAAAGTACTTACTTTACGTATATCAGACAACAGAGGGATTACAAATATGATATTACGATAAGATATATATAGACAATATACCAAAATCTTCACTACAAAATGTTGGTCCTAGATGTGGATCAAACCCACGTCCCTTAGGAAACGAGACAGGGAGGCTACCGAATGCCCCATCTAGACTCTCAATACGAGCAAAAGATACGAAAATTTCCTCGTTTTTATAAAATAGCTTACAGCTTATTACATTTTCTAATATTCACGCATTCACTACTCATAATAAAATTGATCGGCTCGATGGTGCAGATCGTAATGCTCTTATCTTATGTGCCAAGGATCGTGGGTTCGACCCCCACCCAGGACAAATATTTATATAATTATATCTGTATTTGTTCTGTGTCTGATTGTTTAAATTATGTATTTAAGTATTATGTTTGTAATTCCTCTATTGTCTGATGTCCGTAACACAAGTGCTTTAAGCGACTTACCACTGAATCAGTTCAATGTATGAGATGTGTGAATTCACCTGTTGAAATGTAAAGAAACTGTTATCTTACAACAAAATAACCTAATCAGCAAACAAAAACCTAATAGTTTGACAAACCGCGTCTTAAAACCATATACATTTTAAAGTAGAGAAATAACAGAACCAAGTTTCCTAATCCATAAAGCGCCACATGCTTAATATTGCGAGAGAGTAACGCTAGAAAAGAATAGAACTAATAGAAAATGACGTCACCGCAATTGGATAAGTAAACGCTATTGTAATTGCGACACGACCTCACCTCACCTCAATTATTCCCAACTCTCGAAGTAAACATGTTGATCGCGGACTTATTTCATAAGCAATATTGATGCTGACAAAAAATATCAGAACTAACTAATGGCATTACATCCAATGTACCAGATGTCCTAAGAGGCGACTGAGGTACCAGAATCGACAGACGGCGGTATATCCATCCGAGACAGTGCAGTTTAAATGAATAGGGTGAAGATGGGCAGCAACATCCTCGTCGCGAAATTGTGCTCTGCGATTGCAAACACAATTGCCCCGCGCGGCAATTATGGACCAAATTCCTCCTTTCTTGGTTAGGCCTATGTCCAGCAGTAGACTTTCAATGGCTGGTATGATGATGATGATGATAATGATGATAAAACAGAGTAATTAAAGTATAATTGGGTTAGACCGCACTACCAGACCCACCGCAGCTGGCCAGCATGGCAAATAATAATATTCACACAAAATCTCTTGCATTAACCTGATACCGAGCTAACTCATTTAAAGCACCTATGTTACGGACATCAGAAAACAGAGGAATCACAAATATAATACTTGAATACATTTTTAACACCCAGAGACAGAACAAACACAAATATCAACATAGAAAATGTTTGTTCTAAGTGAACAAATATTTATATAAAAATGATAAATATTAACAAAATACCTCTTCTTTTCGACCAAACTTGTATTCGGCTGTATTCGCTATGTCTGTTATAATTGGTTCCATATTTGTTATGATATGAGTGGATTCTCTTCCTGAAAAATTCTTACTGACTCTGTAAATGTCAATATATACGTCTTTTACTCTTTCACGGTTAACCTGTGAAACGACCTCAATAATATTAGGCATACGGATAGCCCAAACCCTAGAAATATAAATATGTTAATTTTGATTCGAGAATAGCAGGTAATAAAGTGAAATCAAGGTGGAACGAATCGATGGCGGAATAGTACCTATTTACACATGTATAAATAATTTTAGTTGCTACCGACGGCTCTCATGAAGTACCTGTGGAGTAAAATAGTACCTTTCTCTGTATCAGCAGTCGTAAGAGGAGCACCAGCAACGTTAGATGGCGGTATATCCATCCGAAACAGTGTAGCTCAAATGCAACATGGACGGGAATGGGCAAGAGCATTCCCGTCGTAAAGATACTCTTTGCGATGCCACCACGTTTGCCCTTTGCTGCATTATGGGCAAATTCTCCCTTTTTTGGGACGGCCTACATCCAGCTAAATATCTAATAGCTGGTATGATGATGATGAAACACTTTTACCTCAGTTGCACAAATACAATGATTTTGCGCTGGACTCGCTCAATGAAGAAATAAACAAGGTCAGCAATTTGGTAACATAAAAATTTACGAGAACTGCTATTATTTTATGAGATTTTATGTAAATATGAAACTTTGTGTATAAAATATTACAATGGTTGCACATATGTAACCAACATTTTATAGCTGCCATAAAATGCGGCGGTAACAGAGCATAGGAAGATAGTGTCAAAACTATACGAATACAGGATGTTCGGAAAAACAAGTGTTTCTAAATATCTATTGATATTGAGAAAATTTCGCCGTAGGATATTGGCGAGTAGAATTGTACCACTTGTACCATGTTTACCCAGCACTGCAGATATGGGCAAAATTCTCCTTTCTTTTAACATAGGCCCTTATTATAATTTTGACCATAACTACCGCGCTGAGCAAGCATGTTAGCAATTGCAGCCCCACCCCGTGCATTTGAAATACACTGTTATGAATGGGTATACCGCTATCTGACGGCTCTAGTACCTTAGTCGCCTATGACGACACCTGGTTTAGGGGAGGTACTATTCTACTCTGTCAGTAACACACAGCAATTTTCTTTGAGTGAGGTCGATTGACAGCAATGGACTTTCTACAATCTACAATTTCTCAAAACTATTCTAAAACTCGTAAAGTTCATTAACAGACCTTGTGACTTTTTATAAAATTTGTAATTTTACTATTGTCAGATGTCCGTAATATAAGTGATTTAAGCGACTAATCTCAGTCAAATAAGACGTAGTATGAATTTTCAAAAACGTTTTTACTAAAACAAAAGTAACGATGACGCGAACGGTACAAATAATGAAATTTATTTTCACACCACGAAAGCTTTAGAGTAGTACTCCGCACTCGCCGGCGAGTACGTGATATTCCCTCCCACATAGCGCATACCGGCCTCTCTGATGCGGCTTAGCGCAATCCATCTCTCAAACGACGGTCACTGTAGTTGAAGTCCGTGCCTTAGAGGCGCTTTGAGTGATCACCGTCAGTCTCTTTTCGATTAAAGTGCGGCAATTCGAAGGTCCACTCAATAAAGAGCGGGCCGGACTCTTTCTCCAAGAAGAAATATAAAGAAATCCAACAATATTTAAAATAAGAAAAGGAATCGTCTATTCTCCGAGCAATTGAATTGTCCATTATGGCATATTACTTTTATAATTATTTTGATAGATACTCCTTCTTACAAACATATTGTGAGACCAACAGTGCATTGGCCTGTAAGGTCTAAATGTATTTTTAACACCCTTTACAGCCATAGCATTGAAGGCGGGTCAATGTTACGGCCAACCATTATTCAGCTATGCTCCAACTATCACAACGCTGTTCTAAAATCATTTATCTGTTTCCGTTCTATTAAGACCACGGCTCAATGACACGTTATAAGCTTGGTACCCACATGTTCTTATACGGTTTTACAACGAATCGAATATTGATAAAGTTTGAATAATTAACATTATACCCAGAAGCTTTCTATCGGGTCGGATTTCTAGGTGCCTATAAAAACAGGCTAGTCCTAGTTTCGTACTTAAGTATCAAAGTGTATTTTAGTTTAAGTTTCCTTTTGTTGTTAAATAAAGTTATTATTATTATGATTCTGATGCAAATTTATTGCATCCGAATAATAATAATACCCATACATTCTCTGCCAGCGCTAATCTATCGTTGATAGATTGACAAGAAGGCAGAGAAAGACAATGCATTCAAAAACGTAAAAGTACACTCATTTGCAAAAAACGGGCACCTAAGCAATGAACCATTTCAAATGTTACTATTGGTTTGTTTGATTGTTATAGGTAGTTTTACTTTCACAATTTTTCAGTATTATCATAACATTTTGATAAAATTTATGGGTTTTAATACTAAAGTTCACTAGTAGTGTATGCTCGCAAGTAGTGCATATGCTCGCGAAGTAAAAGTTAACAAAGATTTTTGTTTGTTTTTTCTTTAACAAAGTAAAATCAGATAAATGTTTTGTATCGAGTGTGACCCCCTCTAGCTGAAATCACAGCTTGAATTCGTCTGGGTACGCTAGCGAAGATATCCCGGTTACTTGCTTGCGGAATACGTTCCCACTCCGCAGTAATCACATTCTTCAGCTCTCTGATGGTCTGCGGAGCCGGTTCTACTAATCTCACGCATCGTTTCAGAACGTCCCAGACATGCTCTATAGGATTGAGGTCGGGACTTCGAGCTGGCCAATCCAAACGACGAATGCTGACCTCTTGCACATACGATTCCACATCGCCAGACCGAGGGCGAGGGGGTTGTCGTCCATAAAAATTAAGTCTTCGCCTAAAGCGGTCAATGCGGGTTGTGCATGAGGAATTAGAACTTCTGTTGATCTTCACCGAACAGAGATATCCTGGCTTCATCGGAGAACAAAACCCTGTTCCAGTCTTCTTGAGTCCATGACTCAAAATTTCTAGTAAATCTAAGCCTGGAAACTCTGTGCTCACGGAGTAACTTAGGGCCGCGGGCCGGGCGATGACTGCGTATATTTCCTGCGAGAAGCCTCCTCCTGACCGTCCATAGACTAATATGCACATTTCTTATTTCGTCAAGGTTGTTCTTAAGTTCCACATACGAAGACTTGTGATTTCCCAATGGGTGACTCACAAGAAAACGATCATCCCGTGGATGGGTATATGGTTTTCTTCCAGATCCAGGCCTTCTCTTGTCGGAACCGGTGTCTTGATACTGCTGCCAGGTCCTTTGAACCGTCGAGCAACTCACACTTAGCCTCTGAGCCACGAAGCAGTGGCTGCAACCCTCTTCGAGCAGCGCAATAATTTTGGTAGCTTTTACCACTTTCTCAAACATTAAGACAGCAAAACAGCAATAAATAAATCTTTGACAATTAAGAATATGAAATAAATTCATAAAAATTAACTAAAAGTTATGAAAACCGATATTATCTTTTTGAACTTCGAACCAAAAATGTAGGATAAAGAGTGGTTTTCTGTTAAAACGAGCATCAAACGAAAATTTTAATTTAGAACGTACTGTTTTAAACACCACGGCATTTTTAAAACCGGCCAGTAACATGTACAAATGATTGAAATCATTTTGGTACCGTATTTTTTTAAAGAAGAATTAAAATCAAAACCGCATGTTTTTTTGCAAATGAGTGTATTAATAGCTTTTAAAAGAAGAGCCAATTAAGACACCAACAGCACTAAGCTAAAATTATTAATTGTTGCCGTATATAGTCAGAAATAAACGATGAATGTATTCTCTACCACATTTTCTAACTCCTCAACTGAATACTTAGTGATACAAGTTTTACAGCCACCACCAGGTATATTAAAAAGAGAGAACTTTGATCTTATTTTGAATACGAATTAATTTCGCTAGTAATATTTTATTGAGCGTAGTTTGTACAAAAAAAGAATAATTATAGTAATTGCAAAGAGTGATTATACACTAAGCCTTTGAACAGTGGAACAAATAGTGGTCGGTTGTGACGCGGATATGACGACACACGATAACAATTCACTTACCATTTCTACTTCAGACGGTAGCCACTCACAATGCTTGGAAACTTCCTATAGCCATGAGCGTATCATTGCGCGAGTGTGGCGGCTATCACTTCGACGGGCCCGATGGTGCAGGTAGTAGTGATCTTATTTCATGCGCCAGGGGTCGTGGCTTCGATCCCCACCCAGGACAAACATTTATATGATGAACTTTTTGTTGAAAATATGTATTTAAGTATTATATTTAAATCGTTTCGTGTTCCTAGGTGACAGCCACAAGAAATCTTTCAGGTCGTCAGAGAACCTTTTACTGAAAATTCCTGTGCATTCCACAACGTTTTTTAGTAAGTTCTAGACTAATCCTAGATGCACACAGTCCCAGTGTTTTAACGGTTATATCTAATTATATTTCCTTAAATACAATCTATCTATAGTATGTATATTTAATATAATTTTCTTACTACCTCTTTGTTTCATTCACTCTTTCCATCCAAAGGTTGCCTCGAAGAAATTTGCGATAAGGCCGCCCATTGTACTGTTTTTTTCATGTATTTTTATGTTTAGTGTACAATACAGTATTGATTATTATTATATTTGTAATTCCTCTGTTGCCTGATGTCTGTAACATAAGTGCTTTAGGCGACTCCGTGGTAAGTACCACGGAGTCAGGTCCATGTATGAGATGTTGTGTGAATACTTTTAGCACTATTACTGTCACCTGGTAGGAGTTCATCTTTTCACATTAAATAAACTAATGCTTAAGTTATTAGTAAATTACGATCATTTTGAACAATAAGCGTTGTCTACTATAGACAATGACGTCTAGTTATGCCATATTGATTAACCATCTATACTGAATGGCATAAGAGAATTGTTTCTGCAATTACTTCTTCTCAACCTCGCTTCAAAATATGTTTATATATTTACTGTCGTAAATCTATCATATCAGATCAGCTATCCATCTCGCACGTGGACGAATTGTATTACGCCTGCCCATGCGTAGTCTTCATTTCCGAATTTTATCTGACTAAATTCACAGGCAACCAGTCCTTATCAAAATCATTCAGGAAGGCATATGGCCTGTAGTGGGCGTCCTGCGGCTGATATGATGACGATGAATCATCCACCCAGGAGTTTTAATATTTAGAGGATACATGATTGGCTACATTTGAGCTATACTGCTTCTTATGAATATGCTCCCATATATCTCAAGAATCCAGAACTTAGTTACATTTTATGACACTAAGTACAGAAGTACTATTCTACTCTGCCAATTTCCCAAAACTTTTTAGTTCAAAATAAAATATGTTTTATTCAATTTCAATAGTCAAAAGACTGTGTCTGAGCGCCACGATGCGCAGATTAAGTGGTATAGCTAACGTCGGGCGGCGCGCCTGTCTTAAATGAGACTGCCATCACTGGACAGATCTAAAGATTAAGTTTCCTGCAGATACAATACGCGGTCCACAACATAAGTGCTTCCTCTTTCATATTCACGTCAATATATGAGATGTTGTGTCATATTTGTATATTTAACATGTGCGGAATATCCAGCTCTCATGAGGTAGATCTCACACAAAGTTCGTCTGCATTAGTACCTCACTCACGTCACCTATTTCTACCACCAAATGGGTGTGTTTGCATTTCTGTGTTCTGGTTTGATGGGTGAGGCCGTGAAATTACTGGGTAATATGACATACTATCTACAGGTCGACCTTATATCATTGTATATTACGAGCGCCTTTAGGTTACTGTATGCTTACTATGACGTGGACTGTAGGCTTATTTTTCAACTCAGTCTAATGAGATAACGTACTAACTAATGAGAGACGTACTATCTACAAGTCACTATGCTAGCAACGCGCTAGTGAAATCTTTATGATATTATTGAGCGTCTATACTCTATAGGATGCGGTGACGCTTACTATCACGCGGACAGTAGGCTTATTTTTCAATTCGTTCTAAAAAAACATATGTTAAAAGATAAGATCAACGATTCTGGAGTAGTCTTCGCATTTGTAGTTGTTTTATTCATTATATATTTCTCAGTTCTAGTGTTGTCTGACAAGGTTTATAATAATAATAATTAATTCCCACAGCACCCTAAATCACTTGTGTTACGGATGCCAGACAACAGAGGAATCACAAGTATACTACTTAAGTACATATATTTAACACCCACACACAGAAAAAACACGAATATCATTATATGAATATTTTCTCTGGGTGGGAATCGAACCCACAACCCTTGGCGCACAAAATAGGATCACTACCATCTGCGCCATCGGGACCATCGAAGGTTTATTCTATCACTTCAAATTACATTCGTAAAAAGGGCACAATCACAGGCTTCTTACTCCTATAAATATTTGTGGTACACATTACATTTATAATAATATAAACGAAACTGATAGTTTCGTTTATATTATTATAAATGAATGAGAATATAAAAATATGAGCTCACGATAGGAACCTTCATTTAATATGAAAGTATAATAGCTACTAACCACTACTAACTAGCGGTTAAGCCTCTCTAATCAGTCCTCACCAGCAAACGTATACAATACCAACATGTATTATATAAAAACGATCGAAACTTTGATTTAGAAAAAGAATCAACCGCAGCTAACCCATTATAAGGTGATATCTAAAATCTAAAACTCAACATTACCATTTCATAATCGAGAATAGGCTTGCCAATTTATATCTATAATTTAGTCACACCTAGTTCAGGTGTAATAAGCGGAAACGTTGTAAAACAAAATAAAATTATTAAGCCAAGCATGGCTCACAAATTGTTAGAAACGGTGCAAGCGCGGTCAAGGACAGGACACGCCACATTTGACATTACAAAAGTTATTTATTTCGTACACATGCAGTACTTGTCATATACAATGACTCCGGTTGGGTTTTTTTTTGTTTACTTCCTGCTTAAGGCGCTCACGATCATAATTATAGTGCCTAATGCCTACATTTGTTACTTGTCATGCCGGCATTATCACGAATGCTATCTTCAAGTACATTTTTCCAAGCAGGTTACCAAAAAATAACATTTGGCTTGTTACATCATTTGCAGGGACCTTATTTTATGTCTCATCATATTACCCGATCAAAAGCATATGTCGAACTCTAAGTTGGAAACTAACCACATGCCAAATTTCATTTAGATGCATTCAGCGGTTTGATCGAGAAATGGCAGCAAATAGGGTAACAGACACACTCGCCTTTCACACTATTTTTAATACATTTTCCCACAAAGCAGTCAAGTATTTTTAAAAACAACCTCTTTATGTAAGCAAAAATATAGCTTAATTTATGACAAGGAGTTCTATGTTAAATATCATATTCTGATTTGCAAAACATATAAATGAAATAGTTGCGTACTTTCTTACTTTTTCACTCGATCACTAAAAATTAAGGTTGATTAAGAGATCACTTTAGAAATTGTCTATAACACTAGTACAAAACTTGCTGTTACTGCGTCACATGCATTTTGAATATAAATTGTTCAATTTTGTTGTCTTCTACATACATACTCGTACATACATTACACCTGTGACCCATCTGGGTAGGCAAAGACTATAGATCTCAACTTATTACGATCTTGGCATACCTCTCTCGCTTCCCTTACTCGCATTAGTCCTTTCATACTGTTTATTCTTGGTACTTCTGGCCTGGCCCTTTTTAATACCTCTTGTATACAAACCCTTCCATTCACTTCCGCTTTATATATTTGTGCAGTCATTCTACTTTCATCCATCCTTTCTACATTTCCAATCCATCTTAACATTCCTTTCTCTATTTTTGTCACAACATCATCTTTTACACAATATCAATCTCTTATTACACTTTTTTTATCTATCTCTCAAACCCACACCATACTTACGTCGAAGTGCTCTCATTTCAATATAATTCTGCTTCTGCTATACCTAACATTCATTACCATAAGTCAATGTCGGAACCAACACACTTAAAAAACAATTCGGCTGAGGGCAATAGCTCTTCTCGATTTTGCTTTCTTTAAAGGTCTCTTGAGAGATTGGCGCCGCTAGAATTATTTGCAACATATGCATTATCCAAATGGAATCACGCGAAAATTTGATTTAAAGGCACATATTTTGCTCATCGAATACAAGGTATGATCTACATAAATACCCACTCTAGAGAAACATTACCTTTCCGCTAGTGTAGTCAGATAAAGAATATATATAATTTTTTCTACATACTTTCTATCTGCTGACAGGAGGGACAATTTCATCCCCATGCACCCTCCTGTCGGCGCCTTTGTATTCAGACATGAGTTAACAAACACGAAAAAACCGAAAAACGGTACCTTTTTTGTAGGCTCGTATACAAATGTTATTTATAGCACCTCGGCGTGTCGCTTCGAACTACCAGCTTTAGCTGTCAAACCTCAGCCCCACCTCAGCCATGTCGACACGCGCTAAAATGTTGTTCCCGACAGACTGAACATGCATACTTGCATACAATTTTAATCATCATGACTAAGCACAAATGGCGGGTAAGAGGTCGTTATTTTGTGGATTTTTGAATTGTAATTTAAAGCTTAATTTTTTCTACAAGTTTCTAGGTATTTAACTAAATTAAATATTTGTAGAATTAACGACCTTAATTAGCACAATTGGCAAGTGCACCGATAAATACTTTAGAAAGAGAAATCTTTAACATTCTTTGAGGAATTTGACATTACGTTTAAATTTGTGAATAAATGGCAATGTTTCTAGATTAGTGGAAAATATTTTGTTGCATTCCTGATCTAAAATGTAATATGTGGTAATGCGTTTATCGTACAATAAAGTATAAATTATTAATAATTAAATGTTAATCAAATAATTAATATAAAAGCATTCGACATACAAGTTATAGGCAGTAAAATGGTTAAATTAAACTGATTTATCTGAACTCTGTCAGTCACAACCGCTAGCACGAATTTATCTGATAATCATTGAGTCAGGTGCGCGCCATGAGGCAACGTTGACCGAACTAATAGTTTTGTTAATAGGCCGCGTTGTTCTGATAAATCGAGCTGTCTATAACTCATTGCCATTAGGGTAAAGATTGAAGAAAGAGAAAGCATTATTTGACATATCTTATCAAAAAGTAGGCTTAATCAAAAAGTTTTAATGGAACTTGAGAAGTATCTCATTTGAACCTTTTAATTGAACTTTAAACTGCATACTTGTCATATCACCATACAATTCACCAACTAACACAAAGACTCTACAGCTATTAATTTTTTTATCATCTTCATCATTCCAGCCCTTAAAAGTCTAATGTTAGACATAGATCTCCCCAAGAAAAGGGTATTTTAGCCCACAACTGATGCGCTGGGTAGGCGTAGTTTGCGCAATCGCAAAGCGTGACTTTACGACGGGAATGCTGCTGCTCATCCTTACCCCGTTATATTTGAACTGCGCCATTTTAAATGGATATACCACGATCTGTCAGTTCAGGTACCTCAGTCGCCTTTTTCTACACCAGGTACTGAGAGAATTACTATTCTGTTCCACCAGTACTCCAGTGCCCATTTTCTATATTATCACATATTAATACATGAACTGAAAACTTTGTTCCCCTTTAAAGGAAACTACGCGTACGGTTGGTCGTAAAATTTAACCTGAAAAATGTGAAAGCAAAATGCACATTAATTTTTTTACACAAAATGCTTGAGAAATATATTAATTTTATTAAGATATACATACGCCGTGAGGCACCGGCAGAGAGGAATAGTACGTCCCTCTGAAACAGGTGTCGTAACAGGCGAATTAGGTTCCAGAACCGGTAGATGATGGCATATCCATCGGAAATAGTGTAGCTCATGTGCACGGGGGAGAGACGGGCAACAGTATCTCCGTCGCGAAAGCTGCTCTCTGTGATGCCAACACGCATGCGCAGCGCGGCAATTATGGGCATAATTTCTTATTTCTTGGGGAGGCCTATATCCAGTAGTAGACTTCCAATTGTTGATGATGATGATGATATTTAAATTAGACATTACACATACTACTGTTTGAATGAAACATGGTATACATAAAGGAAGTAAATAAACATTCATTAGATATAAGCTTCAGGGAGTGCTTTATTAAAAGCAGTAGAGATCCACTTTGATCTTATTGAAAATGACAAATGTTTGAACTTTTAATTTGATTAAAGTGGTTAAATTCTGACCAACGCGCGTCCACAAGTTATTAAGGGTTTATTCAATAATTCCCATATATATATAAACTAATGTAACTAACAGAAGATACCAACTACTGGATTGAATTTAATTTTTACATGACGCCTGTGTCCCATCAAGGTAGGCAGACACTATGGATCTCCACATGCTACGATATTGGCAAACCTCTCTCGCTTCCCTCACTCGCATTAGTCCTTTCATATACGCTCGTTTGTTCTTGGTACTTCTGACAACCCTTCTTTAATAGTGGTGGCCCGTGCCCACGCCAGGATGGTCTAGTGCTCTTCCCGGAATGTTGGTTTACCGACTCGAAAATAAATATTCACATCGCCAAGGGCCAGGCCCCCTCTAAAATTAACCCTAGATACGCCAGTACGCACATCTCCATACTATGCAAAAGCTAATATTAACTTACATAAAGGAGAGATAAATGAAGGTCAATGAAAATTAGAAGCTTTGTTTATCTTATAGCGTCGATAAAATCTACTATCATTAAATTACAATCGGCATTTTTGTCAAACGCAACACGAGCCACAGGACCAATAAATCGTGATCAATACAAATCATAATAGAGACACCCCTCGGATTATGGCAGTAAGTCTGTGCAATTATCATATTGTTGTTATTATTCATGAATGGGCACCGCTGATATACAGGCGAGATAAAATTAAGCTTATAAACTCCCAGACACTAAAATTAAGTCTCCTTATTGTATGGCGGTCGTTTTGTTTGATCTCGGACAAAGAGATAAGTGGCCAAGGCAAAAACAGTACGCAACGTTTATATAGAAAGCTTAAACTGAACCAATTAATTCAATTTATTGGAATATTGTGATAAAATCGATTTTCGTTCGATGGGGCCGGTGGCGCATTCGGTAGTGCCTCTGTCTTTTGCGCTAGGGACGTGGGTTCGATCCCCTCCCAGGGCAAACATTTATTTGGTGAATATATGTTTGTTTTATGTCTGGGTGCTAAATAAAGTGCGATTCCTCTTTTGGCTGAAACTTGTCAGGTCAATGTATGCGATGATCAAACTTCATACATACATACATCATGATTGTGCCCCATCAGGGTAGGCAGAGACTACGAATTCTCTTGCTACGATCGTCTTCTCTCACTTTCTCTACTTAACACTAGTTTTTACATACACGCTCGTTATTATTTATTATTTCTGACCTGGTCTTTTTAATACCTCTTCTACCTGGTAAAGGAATTTAAGTTAACTAATATTAAGAAAGAGAACAAATATGTTGCCGATAGTGATATTTGTCAATTGACTATTCGGCCGGACCGCAATTATATACAATTAAAATTTTTTCTAGCATAAGAATCACCAGTATTTTCTCAAAATAATTGTACCACGTTTTGCAGGCATAGTGGCAAGCATATGGCATTTTGTGTCTTGCATATTACTGCCCTTTCCGGGATAATTTACATTTAACACTGTTTTGGGTGGATATACAGCTATCTGACATTCCCGGTAGATTTCTGTCGCCTTATACAACACCTCGTACTGGAGGAAGAACAATTTACTACCCCGTTACCACATGCCTAAACAACACTTAACTTTTAAAAGCTATTTCATTTTATTCTAAAGCTCTGCATTGCCTTGATAAAAATTATGATAGGCTTAAATCAAATATAAGAGAAATAGCAGAGGCTTTGTTAATTTTTGACGGTATTATTGATAGTATTTATGATAAAAGTAAAAAGTATATCCTTCTCGTAGTTTTTGAGCTAAACTGTGACAAACAATCAATTCTTCTTAATAATATTTGTAAAGATAAAAAAACTACACGACATCTTATACATTGATGTGATAAGTAGTTTAAAGCACTTGTTTTACTGATATCAACAGAGGCATTACAGAACAAATAAAAATGTTCGTGACATCATTGTTTGCTCTGTTACCGAACCCACGGCTCTTCGTTTATAAAGACAAAGTCGAAGTCAAACTAGAGGCACTTTTCAGTGGTAAAAAAACACAAAAAAGGTTGAATATACATTTGCTAATTATAATTGGACACAAATGACTGATGACCCTGACAACCAGTGTTATAAGAGCCATTTAAACAGATAGGTATTTAATACAACTTTACAACATTAATACTAGTCTGTCGGGTCCTAGCAGCTCTTGTAGCTTAGTTTAAAGCAGGTTCATTAAGCGAGCCATAAGAAAAGAAACCTGCAAGAAAAACTGATGGTGTTATGGGTTCCAATAACACCTAATGGTGAGTATTATTGGAACTCATACAGCGTCGTCGCTAACAAACCGTTGTTTTAACAGTAGATGTTATGGCAATTTAATTCAAATCCAAGCAACTTCATCATTAATATAACCTTTAAAGCAGAAATAAGCCTCAGCGATAAGTTTATTTTTTACGCAATTCTTGATTTTATTTAAAGGCGTATTTGTAATTGTACTTGGGATTTTATTATAAAATCTTACATTATTTTTCTGAGTAAACAGTTATATTTTTGGAGCATAAATAATATTTTCATATACATATTGACAATGTTCAGGCATTAATTTAATTTCTTAGAATTTTTGTCTTAAAGATACACCTGGAAGACAGGAGGTACTATTCTACTGCGCCGGTACCTCACGGCAATGAGCCATTGGAGCCATATATAATAGATCGGTAGTAGACCGAACAACGAACAAACTGGGTTGATGGTTCTTCTGTAATTGTAACGTAACCGGAACGCTTCACCATTTTATAATAACTAGAGCAGTTCGACCAAACGATTTTCGACCAATGGTCGTTTTCGTGCAGTGGCGACCGTAACTCGTAACAACGTTATGTTTAGATGTATCGTGGTAATCGTAGAAATACTCACGTGCACGGAAACAACTGTGTACCCTTGGAGAATTGAACTTATGTCACTGGGTAGTTTCATTTAGTCCTAAGAAACTTAGCAAATCCGATTATGACCTACTGCTTTTTCCAAATATATAAATAATTTTAATTTGGATACGTACTGTGGTTACACAAAAACGCTATTGGTAATTTATCATATAATTAACTGTAATGCTGTATTTATAATAACTTAAGTCATTTATGGAGTAAATTTCTCAGATTTATAATCTACTAAGATTTATTTTTTATAAAATTTCTGCTTCTCTAAAATCTAAATATAAAAGTATATAAATTATTTTATTTTTAATTGACATCGGTTATTTTTTATATCTAGTAGAATAGAGTAGTATATTAAGCTGAGAGGTATAATAATATTGACTTATATAGTTCAAATATCATAAATAATTTTGAATTCAATGACTCGCGTGTTAAATTCTAAATTAATTTGTCAGTATAAATTTGTCAGTATAAATTTGTCAGTTTTATATAGTGTTATCTGTCGCCTCGCACAGTTAAGAACATATTCATAACATAAAAGCAACAAAACAGCTTTCACACAAAAATCAAGATAGTATTCAAATATGAGATCCAAATTTAACAACCAAAGACGACTTGGAATATTTATCCAACCTTACAAACTTTACCTTCTTATAATAAAATAGCATACAGAGAAAAATTAACCTTTCAAGATTTATTGTTTTGAATTTTAATACTTACTGTAAAGAGGTGTGAAGTCGGACATTAAGAAGATGTATCTCAGGCAATTAATTCACAATCGATGATCATACGTATCGTACCGGTGGTCGCTATCCGAGTTTTGTATCGGGAACTGAGAACCGCCAAGAGTTTCCAGTTCGTTCGTAAAACAACGAAGCAGTCACTACGTACATATTGAACTTGGTTCGATTTTTAACATTTAAAATCTTTATATCTAATATTCCTTACAACCTTTATATTGTAAAAGATTTACTAGTAAAATACCAATCAGCATATCAGGCTTAGCCGTGAGGTACCGGCAGAATAGAATAGTACCTCCGCCTGTACTAGGTGTCGGAAGAGTCGACTAAGGTACCGGAACCGACAGATGGCGGCATCCAGTACAACTCAACAGTACAGCTCAAATGCGCAGTAGCATCAAAGTCGCGAAAGCTGCGCTCTGCGATTGTCAAGTCGCTTGCCCAGCGCGGCAATTATGGGTAAAATTCTCCCTTTCTTGGGGAGGCCTATGTCTAGCAGTGGACTTCCTTATATGGATATCAGGCTATTATGGATATCAGGCTTACAGATAAATATGTAGATTTAAAAATTTCGTTAAGAGTATTTAATTTCAAATAGAAAAAAAATCTTATTTTTAAAGCACATTTTAATCTTATGGATTATATTATGTACTGATAAAACGGTATTAAATTTCTCTAACCATTAATTTCAAGACAAACGTAATCGCCATCGCCGGTAGGGGTTTTATTAACACTAATTAATCTAATGTTAATAGAACAATTATCGCCACTAGTTTCTTTTGCAGGTTAAATTCAGGTGGCTCGTGTAATTGACCTGCAGTGAAATTAGCTTAAACCCGTCTAGGCAGACTAGTTAAAGAAAGACCTAATTTACATATGGTAGATGATCAGGGTCATCACGGTCATCAGTATTATAAATATAATAAAATAGAGTACTACCTATTATTGAAATATTATCATTTTATTTTATTATCAATTTATTTTTTTTATATTTTGATGATTTGATAGTGCTTATAATGGCCCTACTTGTGTAAAGAAGTTTTAATATAAATATAAAACTACTAAGAAGTTCGGGTATATTTTAAAGAAGACTTCGAAGAAGAATGTATAGCGAGAAATGATAATGTTTATATATGTGTTATTGAGTATATAGATTCGCATCATGTGATGCGATCATAGCGATTTGGTACATAGTGTAAAAACACTGGACTATTTGTAAGACTAAGTGGTCAAAAAAAGCTCAAATATATTTGAAATAGCTGTAGTCTAATATAATCGATTCGTAGTACTCGTGAGTGCTTCAGTATTTTTTATCAGATATACAATATATTTATTAAGGTAATGAATTCCCTTCTACTAAACTATGACTATTTTTATTCATAACAAAAGTTTACAAACACACTTGTAATAAGCAACCAGCGCGATTTATTATACACGATATAACATCTGTTCAAAGTCTCGAAGCACTGTGGTGTAACCAACGAACAATCGAATTGGTGCGCACACGCAGCCCGTTCGCGCCTTATAAGGACAATAATAAAATTCTACGGCCCGCTAAATTCCGCCTTTATTTATAACTCAGCGCCCAAATGAATATTAAAGAATAAGTGTACCTTCGCCGCTGTCACCGGATAATCGGGATAATTATATGTTTTATACAAAGCAAAATTCTTAAATTTATAAGAGACCGATTTAAGTGAAGTGAAATATATTAAAGGTTTATTTTTACAAATCTTTTATATATATAATAGCTATTGCCCGTGACTTAGTCCGTGCATATGTTGGTAATCGCAGATAAATAAAAAAAGTATCCTTCCTTGAACGAGTTACTCTATAATGAGTTTCGTCAAATTAATTGACTAGTATGACCGTTACAGAGAGGCAGGGTTACTTTCAATCTTTATATAATTTTTTAAAATTACGGAATTGTAAATGTGCTCAATAACATCGTAAGGAATCGTTATTCTTGTTTTTGTAACAATTACCATTAATGCTCCGCTCCCGTTTGTTTTAACTGTTCTCATACAGCATAAAGCTTGCCTCGATAAATGGACTACTCGTGTTCCACACAAAAATATTTTTACAATTCAAACCTAGAACCCCTGAGATAAATCAAATAAACGAGATCTTACCGCTAGAATATTAGTATTAATGCTCCGCTCCCATTGGTTTTAGCTGCTTTCATGCAACTTAAGGCCTTCTTTGATAAATGTATCGTAATTCGCACAAAAAAATTTTTTCAATTCGAATCAACCCCTGAGATTTGCCAGGTAAATAAAACAAATAAGCTCTTCAGCGCTAGAATATTAGTATAGGTTTGGTTTTTACCTCCATATAAACCGTCCATCTGGTCTTACATTTAATATTGTTCTATTATATTGGCAGAATCTAGGAAACAATGAACTCACCACTGGAAATCACAAATTTACTTTGCATATCTACTTGAGGGTCTCTTACAACGGGTTATCATACCAGCCATTGGAAGTACCCAGCTGGACATAGGCTCCCCAAGAAAGGAGGAATTGTGCCCATAAGTGCCGCGCTCGGCAAGCGTGTCGGCAAACGCAGAGCACAGCTTTCGCGACGTGAACACTGCTGCCCATACCCACCCAATGCGTTTAAGCTACACTGTCTCGGATAAATATACCGCCATCTGTCAGTTCTGGTACCTTAGTCGCCTTTCACAACACCTGGTACAGAGGGCGATACTATCCTACTTTGCCGGTACCTTACGGCACCGGTTTCAACGGTTATTTGCATGTAAACCTATTCCTACTACCAAACAGCCGTAGCCGTACGTAACAGGCAGTGAGTCGGTAATATTACCAAGTAATTTTTGATCTTAATCTCAGACACGCGCTATTGATATCCTTGTGATGATGCTAATGTCTATAGGCAACGGTGACGTTTGTCAACACGCGAGCGTATAGTGTTTTCCAAATATATATAAATAATTTTAACTTAAAATAATTTCATTTATATATAAAAATATCAGAGAAGTCGCGTCAGATATTTTTACGTATTACTTATTTTATACTTATTAAAGCCAGTTTTAAAGAATTAATAAAGTAGACCGTTTATACTTGTATTGGGGATATACATCCAGGAAGTTTCAGCTCTTGTAACAAAAAAATATTCTGCTCCTCATCTCAATCGTCCAGTCCCAGACAACAATACAGTCAAAGTTATTCATTAAGCACTTTGCAAATAAATATAAAAATCCAGATATAATTAAAACTTAATACAAGAGACAAACCCAATACCAACACATTATAATTAAACTCGTAAAAATACTATTCAAAATACTCATGTCCACACACACGTATAATGATTAGGTAGCCCATTAACGAAATAATGATAGTCAATATGTCAATTATAGTAACGCGGCCTCGTTTCGCCTAAAACAAACTATAATTACTCCTGTTTTTATTTATTGGAGCTATATATCTTCCGGACCTGATAAAACAATTAACCTTCATCTCTATAAACTTGGCCCGTGGCTATGTTTGATATTAAGGTTTTAAAGTTTTATAGCGCATCGCAATGACTTATAGGGTAATTGATGCGAGTGAATTTGCTCTTTTTTTTTAAGGAACAGGAAGAGATATTGAATTAAGTTGAACGATTGCATGTTTTCATCATCCTCATATCAACCATTGGAAGTCCAGTGTTGGACATAAGTCTCCCCAAAAATGTGGAATTAATGCCAATTTTTGCCGCGCTGTGCAAGCGTGTTGGCAATCGCAGAGTGCAGCTTTCGCGATGGCGATGCTGCTATCCATCTCCGCCTTGTGCATTTGAGCTACACTGATTCTAATGGATATACCCCCATCTGTCGGTTCGTATCTTAGTCGCCTTTTACGACTCCTGATAAATAGGGAGGTACTATTCTACTCTGCTTAAAATTTAGCTTTTTTAGTAATTAAACGATCAATAATTATTTGTAGGACACACATTTGATTCGATCAATTTCGGTTAAAATGATAATTTTAGAACTTAAATCCTGTTTACTAATTACAAGCTATTTGAATACTTTCTTACATTTATCGACGTTTAGGTCAGTTCGCGGCTACCTTTCTCAAGATTGTTAAAAATGTTTCATCTTTTAAAACCGTCTTTTAAATAAGTATTTTATTTATGCGCCATCCGGCCAGGTCATTATTAAGAATTCAAGATTTAGAGAATGTTGAGATGGCTTTTAGCATATACAGCGGATGGACCAAAGTAGTACAAAGCATTGATTTTAAGGCTAAGGTTACTAAGGCAATTGGTAGACCTCGAAGGACTCACACTGAACGCGTTGTAGTGAACACATTCTTAAAATGTGTCGTTATTTAATTGACGCTCGTGAAAAAAATCACGTAGGTTAAGGAAGCAAAGATAGTATATGACTGAAGCAAATGGTCAAAATAAATAATCTTTGCTTATAACTGGTTGGAAATAATTATTTTGAGAGGTTTTATACAAAAAAACATGCTGAATATAATAAAATGTTGATTTTTTTTTTTCTAGTCAATATTAACTAGTTGACAATAAAATATGCATGAACTTCATATATCGCGAGGTACCGGTAGAGTAAATAAGTACCTACCCCTATACCAAGTGTCAAAAGACGCAACTAAATTACCGAAACCACCAGATTTAAAGTCAACCGAGCGAGGGTGGGAAGCATAATATGAAGCATTCAAGGAAAGCTAAACTCAGCGATCGCCACCACGCCTGCCCCGCGCAGCGAGTGTGGGTAAAGTTGCCTCTTTCCGGGCCAAGTCCAGAGGCATGCTACTGCTGCTAGAATTCTATGATGATGATGCGTGACGTACTTGCCCATCAATAAACACAATGAATATAAACAATGTTGCATACTGTTAAGACGAAATTACCAAACGCGTTGGTACGTAATTAATTATTTTTAGAACACCATCACTATCATCACATCAGCCATAACACGTCCACTGCTGGACATAGGCCTGCCCGTGTAATCTCCAGTAGGACCGGTTGTAAGCGGCCTGTGTCCAGAACGTCTGTCCATTTTGCGGGTGGACGCCCTACGCTGCGCTTGACGGTACCTGGTCTCCATTCCAGAACCTTATGACTCCATCGGTCTTCAATTCTGAATACCAAGTGCCCTGCCCACTGCTACTTTAACTATTTAACTCGCCGGGCAATGTCGGTAACTTTTGCACATCACATAAAGTTAATTTTACGTGTTTAGCTCTAATTAACAATTACACAACTTAAAACCGTTAAGTAATTAATTGTTGAGGATTAACACCATGTTAACTTTTAAATAGACCAAATCAATTTACAATTAAATCTAGTATTCGTAAATTAAACATTTTATGGTTGAATCATGATGTCGACAAAACATTTGACCTTTCGTTATCCCATAAAACTTTGCCCGAGGCGCTCGTCCGACTTCACTTAGTTCTTATAATGAGTTTTTGATTTCCTTAAGAAGGCGATGTGTCGAAATTAACCCTGTGTAATATCCTTCCTTCGATCATAACTCAGTGCACAGTATAATTAAAAGATTGAATTGCCCAACACTTTTTTTTGTGTGCAGTTTCAATGTTCGACTACTATATTTAAGAAAGCATGCATAATTTCAGAGTAATACGTATCATTTAACTTATGAAACGAAGATTACGTACGTCTTTAAATAAAATACCTGTCTATGTCCATTTAAATCAAGTCTATAAGCCTGACTGGAATACACAATCTCAAATTGTCAACTGTAGGATGTACTCCGCTCGACAAGCCATGGAGTATCGGGGGAGTAGAGTAATACCTCTCTCTATACCAGGTGTCGGAAAAGGCAACTAAGTAACCGGAACCGACAGATAGCATTGGGTGATATGGGCTGGGGATAGGCAGCAGCATCCTCATCGTAAAGTTGCGCTCTACGATTGCCACCACGCCTGCCCAGTGCGATTATGAGCAAAAACTCCCCTATCTTGGGGAGGCCAATTCCTACCTTCTATCCTTATGTTTTGGATTAATATATCTTTTTGTGTCGGTCTGGTACCTCAGTCGCCTCTTGCGATACTCGGTACAGAGAAGGTTATTACTCCACCTAATATAAAATAGTACTTCCCACTATTCAATTCTACAGCTAATCCTAGACAATCTCATGTTTAATTTGAGGAATCGATTTTCAAAAAGGGCAGTAATGAATGTTAACTAAAATGAAATTTATGTCAAGCATCTTTAACCTTTAATCTTGTCCATAATGAATTATGAACAAACTGGACAGTAAGAATTAAAAAAAAAATCTGAAGAAAGTTATTTAAGATCCACATTAACAGAATTGTCTGAGAAACGTGAAAATTTACGCTAATTACATGCATTTAATCATCGTAATGAGTTGGTTCCAAGTTTTTTGCATCCCTGGGCGAGGATGCCTTTAATAACAGTACAAGGTGCTTTCCGGAGGCTACAAGATGAAAAGTACAAGATCACTCATTAATTTTATTACAAAGACATTTTAAGAAGAACTTACGATTGTGCCGTTTCGAAAAACTATTATTGTTATTTTTAACAGCAATTTGTCTTCATTTTTTAAGTGATATAGCATTGTCTATATACCATTAGACTGAACTAAAATAATGATACGATATTTTAATTTTTTGTCATCGTTATGGCTTTCTGGTACGCCAGATGACATGGACGTGTTTTTAGAAAAACAAAATTATGTATGCGAATCTGGTCAGTTAGAATTTAAACAATATTCTAATTTCTAGCGGGTGTCAATTGCTAGAACAGAAATCATGTAGGGCGTTAAAAATACTAAGCTATTTGGATAAACGTCAAGTTTTGGTAAAATTGCATGAAAACGTAACTATAACTTTATGGTACGACGAGCAGGGCGGACAGTGTTTTATATACTTTTGGAGGGATTTGCCTTCCATACTGTTTTTATCTTATGGCTCCATTTAATATAATAGTCAATAAGTAGTTGTATTTATGGTTTACGGGTTTTTTATTTTTATAATATTTCTTTCAGTTTTGTAACACAATAAGAAATTAAAACTGGGCCTCAGTGTTGTATATTGTGCTGGAAAACGGGGCGTAGGACGACCCTCCGTCACATGGACGAATGAAATGAAGGGAGTTGTTCGTTCCAGAAACCGCACGCTGTAACGTAAATTCGGTGAGGCCTTTGTCCAGCAGTGGACGTTTGTAAGCTGGTATGGTGATGATCCATTTACATAGCTATTTAGAATATTTAGTGCTACACCGTTTTGAAAAAAACTGAAAAACTTTATTTGACTTTTTTGGAAAAAATAGTTTCCGCAATTTTGATAAGAGAAAATTCAAAACACTAAGACAAGGTTAATCATATTATGAACATGACTAATGAATTTAATTTCAGAACAAAGTGACTACTACAGTCACTTTGTTCTAAAATTAAATAAAAAACGTTATGACATCCTTCGTAACTTATTGACTACAACCCTGAACTGAGAAAAATATAACCAATAAATAGTTTTATACGATCCTAAGTATAAAACTATTTATTGGTTATATTTTTCTCAGACCACACGTGTGTTATAATTTTAAATAATCAATCCATTTACTTTTCTGACAAAAGTAATTAATATATTTCGGTTTTCATACAATTACTACAAAAAGTATTATTTTATTTTTTGAGTTGTTACTCTATTTTATCGCAAATTTTTAATTGACGTGATCTTTGTCACAATTCCTGTTAGTATATAATATATATGTGCACTAAACTAACTAACTAGTTTACATATATTTGTAATAAAATAACAACGACATTTCTCTCTCTAGCAAACTATTCAATTACACGAAAATAATGTACCTATTAATTCAGACATTCAAAAGTTGCACACTCGACCTTTCTATCATGCGGAAATAGCGGCAGCTGTCAGTCAATTCTATCCTTTTCTAATGATATGCTACATTGGCTTGAATCAAAATGCATTATTATTTATGTTATTCGAAACCTTCGCAGTGGCTTTACCTGTCCGATGTTAACGTAAACATGTTATTTCACTGTAATTAGCAGTCGAGGACGGCAACAGAATAGAAGTGCAGAAAGGTAAATTCAACTTTTAAGAAACATTACTACGTTTCTAGCGGTGAAGTACCGGCAGGGTAGAATAGTACTTCCCTCTGTACCAGGTGGAAAAGGCGACTAAGGAACTAGAACCGACAGATGGCGGTATGTCCATCCTAGATAGTGTAGCCTAAATGCATTGGGTGAGGATGGGCAGCAGTCCCCGTCGCAAAAGCTGCGCTCTGCAATTGCCAACACTCTTGCTCAGTGCGGTAATCATGCTCAATATAGTTGGGGAGGCCTATGTCCAGCAGCGGACTTCCAATGGCTGTAATGATGATGACTTTCGGTTGTCAATGATGCTTAGGGAAAATTTTAATTTTCCCTAAGCATCATTGACAGTTATAGAGGAGTATCACGTAAACAGTTCGTTCTGGAAACAGTATTTTTTTCATTTCATACAACATCCTTAAGCACTTAAGTTACAGTCATAAGACAACAGAGGTAACAAGACATTCTCTGTAATAAAAATAAAACTTATTAACCAGCAATTGTAGGAACGCACTAACGATTATCAGAGATCAATCTAGCCAGCTGTCACCTCGCTATGCCGTATGGCCAAGTTCAATCTCGAGCCCGCACCCAGCTCTTAATTAGTGGGGACAAAGTTTTAGACAATTTTATATCACACGAACACCACACTGGTATGCACATATACAAACACGATATCAATTTTCTCTATCGAAGCCATAAATCATTTGCGTCCATTAAAACTTGAGTTTGCACGCTGATTTTTTCATTAACCTCTCAATAAGTGTACAACCAGTTGAAATATAGCGATTGCAATTCAGACTTGCCCATTGTGTCTAATCAAATTTGACCTTTAGAATTAATTTGCATTTATGTAGAGCGGGTTTGTTTTATTAATTTCACTCATTTGAGTATGTGCGTGTGTTTTATAACTGTTAACATATTATGAAACAATGATGAAACATTTGACTTCATTAAAAAGAAGCTAACTAGCCGGTTTCAGTTGTAATGATACGTAGAGATATTTAAAAGCATACTAATTGAAAAGATATCTCTTACTTATTCTACCAACCACTTCTGCCAAATAGCAGTTAGTAACTTTTTTTCTAATAGTTATTATGTAATTAATATACAGATATACTATACACTTATCGCTTGCACAAATTCTTTGTTATTATAGCAACATTCCGCCTACGACTCATATTACGTATGATACGGGTGAGACTACAGTGATGCAGTCAGCAGTCAAAAACAGCCTAACATACGGTTTCTATACCGATTATTAGTATTTAATTAATCAAATATTATGTTTTTCGTCAGTTCACACATATTTTTTGTCGGTTTCATTGAGTTGCGGTCCTCAACAATGATATAAAACAAATCTATTTTTCGCCATAATTAAGGAATAAAATTGAGATATGTTCAACGCCGTCTATAGTTATTACCATAAACGATTGCATACACAATATCGGAGATCGAAAAGCTGCGTTGCAGGCCTGGTACTCTAAAGTAGAGGCAGATCAGACTCCAGTCTCCCACAAATTATAAATGCAAAGATTTATTGTATTCGCATCAAAGTATATAGGTAATGTTTTTAAGAGAAAAAATATTTTTATTTTATTATATTTTTATTTTTTAAGTTAAAATGCAGACTACAATACATAATATAGCCAAACACAACAATCAGAGAAGCACGCGTGTGACTTAGCGCAGGCATTAATTAAACGGAAATATTTAAATTTCATGTTCTTTACATTATAGAACCACATTCCTACGGTAACTGCAATATGTGTGCTCAACCTCGATTATGTTCTAAATATCTAATTTAAAAAACTTGTATCTTATCAATATAATCCTTAATCTAAGGCTATTCCGAATGTGAGACCGTCCAGTAAATTAATTATCGGAATTTATTATTTCAGTTGGTGTATGAGTGATGACAGAATACAATAAATAAGTCGTGAGGTACCTACCGACCGAATAGATTAGCATCTTCTTCTATACCAAGTGTCGTAAGTGGCCTCTGAAATACAGACAAATAACGGCATTTTTATAGCGCAAAAGTTTCAGAATGGCGCTGTACTCTGCAATAGCAGTACACTGAGCGCGGAAATTATGAGTAAAATTCCCCATTTCTTGTGAAGACCAATTCCCAGCAGTGGACGTCCAACGGCTGTCCCCCTGGATGGAAATGGATTGTCCCCCTATGATGATGATCATAGGGGGACAATCCATTCACCGTTTGTACAGTATGTTTTAGTTAGTAGTTATTTGTTATAAACATTGATAAATAAATACTAAAATCCAACTTTGCTCATAATGACTCTATAATGGTAATTGATAAATATGAAAAAAAAAGCACCGCAACCCAAATCTTCCATGTTTCGGCCTCAGTTTAATTGAAGCAACCGCCCTTCGTCTCATTACGGAGCGTATTAAAATCGATCAACAATATAAAGTTAATAAGCGCAATTCCTAAATGGTCGAGGCGATCAATGTGTTCCAACGGATCGACCATTTCCTTTCCCGTCACTCTTTTAGAAGGCGATTCGCATTCCTCACAGCTCTTTTCAAGTAGGTACAGTTGGCATAGCAGGCAACCAAATCTAGCTGATTGTATGTATAAGCTCATTTTTATTGACTAAATATCATCACCATCACACCAGCCAGTGAAACGTTTTTTTTTAGTAAATACATCTTAAATACAATTCCTATTGCAAGAGCAATTATCTTCTATCTATCTAGGAATCTTTTGAAAAAGCTGTGTTTAGATATAAGGATATTGTAATGTAAGATTTAATATATAGACTGTAAGTAAATCTGTATTAATTAATAAAATATAATTTAGCCTGTCTATGCTTAAAACTTCTGAATGTAATTATCTGTCACTGTATTATATGATAAATGTTTATAATATCGACGTAAATAAATAAGTATACTAAAATGTATTCGAGTGTACTTATGGATACTGTACTATAACTATTTACAACCAAGTGCACGTCGAACGCGCGTATATGGGTAATGGCTACGCATAATTCACGCATACTCGTATATCACTGCTGTTACAAATGCGAAAGTGAATTTGTCTGTTTGTTTCTTGGTCAAGTTTATAGAAAAAAAATTGCTTACATAAACCGGGGCATCTATACAGCCAGAGACATGAAATTTCGTTTCTTTTATTGTTTCCTTAGGTATACAACAAACAATAATATATATATACATATATATATTAGGTTTTTAATGTTACAAATGTATTGAATTCTCTATCCCTCATTTTATTAGTCTGCCACTCAAAAGTTTTGCCTGACGTTTGGTATTAAATGGTAAAATAGTATAATTGATATCTGACTTAGTGTTTGTCTATCAGAGTGTTAATCTCAATATTTTCTAATTTTTGCTAAACATAATAAGTTAATTAACGGACAGTAGTTTTAGATGTTATTTCTCTTTCCAGGTAAAATGTTTTTTTATAAGGCCAGCAAGCATACAATCGCGTAAGCGTCTCCGCAGCGTATTGTCGCGATTGTGATATCACTATCACAAGGGTATCACTACCCTGCTGCCAACCCTATGACTTAAAGATCATTATATTACCCAGTAATTTCACAGCCTCTCTCAGCCTTCAAACCGGAACACAGCAATGCGATCACTTCTACTTGGTGGTAGAAATTATAAGAGTGAGGTACCTCATATGTGTCGTTACGTTGTTGTAAAAATTGTTGTGAGCAATAGTTAATAGAATAAATCTCTTTTCAATTGCAATTCAGGTATAATTCACAACTATGATATATTTTTAAATATACAAAAAAGATTTATATCATCTTTATAATGAGTTGCATTATAAGCAGTTAGAACACATATTTAGTACTAAATTACACGCTCTTTTTTATGGGGAGCCTTTTGATATCTATTACAATTAGTAAGAATTTAAAGCGTATTGTGATTAGATAAGATGTTGGTTCGCCTAAATCCTCCTGGCGGTGATAGGGAGTGGCTGTTGCTGCCATATCTTGAGGAACTGGAACAGCGTCCATGGCAACTTGAGACCTACTAAGATAGTAGACAATATTAAGTAAGTTTTATTTGTAAGCTGCAAAATTTTGTTATCGATTCACGAACCCTAGCTTTTTGATATAATAACAAATTCACACCACATCTTATATGTTGACCTTTCTCCGAGATAAGACGCTTAAAGCACTTATGTTACAGACAACAGAGGTAACACAAATATAGTACTTAAATACATATATTCAACACCCAGACACAGAACAAACACAAACATTATGATATAAATATATGTTCTGGGTTTACGAGATAGGATTACTAACATCTGTGCCATGGGACCCGCCATAATTATTTTTCTGAACCTCTGAACCAATCCATGAAAAGCAATTTTCTGAAATAAAATGATTATTATTAAATAAATGAGACGCGAGGTGGAGCTATAACCTACATATAGATTTCACGAGCGTCTAAATGCTATTAAGATGTTTACCATTTCAATTTATTGCCGAATATAAGTCGCGATGACCACCTGTCTAGTAGTGAGGTAGTTTCATTACACGATGTTAGTTACCGTCATGAGGTACAGGCAGAGTAATATAGTACCAGGTATCGTAAATGGCGACTATATCGCCATCTGTCGGTTCTGGTAACCGATGGCGACATACCCATCATGTACAGTGTAATTCAAATGTACGGGGCAGGGATGGGCAGCAGCACCCCCGTCCTGGAAGCTGCGATCTAGGTACTATTGCAAACTCGCATGCCCAGCGCGACAATTATCGGCCAAATTCGACCTTTCTTGGGGAGGCCTATATCCAGCAGTGGACTTCCAATGGCTGATATGATGATGATGAAGTTAGCAATGATTTCAACCTTCTTCGCATAGGTTCCGGTGGATTTAAATAAGTACTAACATGGAATTCATGGTCTATTGAACTATTCTGATGTCATTGAAAGAATTAGTGATTTAAACAATCACAAACAATATGTATCGCGTACTGCATTCACTGCACCCATAACTCATACTTGCACATTATCTGTTGAAATGATAATAATGTATTTATGTTCTTTCTGGACTACGTTGCGATACTGTAAAAGCCTTTTGACATTATTATCTGATATATACGTACCACACATGCACCACATGCACAAAATGTTGTGCTAATAAACATCCAGATGTCAGAGAAAGTACTGGCTGTTTTTTTGTTTTTTATAAAAAAAACTCGTATTCTAAAAATAAAAATATTCACTACTTTTATTTATACCTATTTATAACAAATGTTTCTTACGCAATTCACCTTCACTTTTAGCTCTCTAATTTTATTCAGTAGATGGTTTTTTAACAAAGTGGAAGTAAAACCCACAACTAGGAGTATTTAACAATTAATAGCCGGAGGGGTCCCTCACAAATACCTAATATCACTTCACCCACTAGATTAATAATAATAATAAATGTTATCTATTCTACTCAAAACAACTACTCTACACACTATGTAAATATCGTTCGGAACTCTTGTACTTTTTCGAGCATATCATTTATTAAACTATAATTGAATTATTATAAGGAAACTACTATAAACTAAAATAATCTTATTTGAGCCATTAGAAGTCCATTGCCAAACATAAAACTGCTCTCCTTGTGAAAGGAGATTTGCCCACAGTCGCTGAGCTGAACAGATGTAGTAGCATATTTTAAACACCCAGACACAGGACAAACACAAATATAATCATATAAATATTAGTCCTAGATTGGCATCGAACCTACAACCCTTAGAGCATAAGATAGGATCACTACCATCTGCGCCCTCGGGCCCGTCGTTATTTACCAAATACCTAGAGGTAACATTAATCACACAAACTAAGAATCTATCACATAACTATATATTGGGCGTCTTCAGTTTCCATCAATTTATCTAAAATATAAAATTTGTAAAATAAATGGAAATACAGACACAAACACAATTTTTTTTTTAAATATTAAATTAAAGGATAATAGAGAAATTAGCGTACATAGTATAATTTCTCAGTATTCAGTATACGTGTTAAATCCACAACGTCTTATTTAACGAAATATGTACAATTAAAACTAAGCCAGTTGACGCAAGAGCGTCCGGCGCCGAGTAATCGGCCGCATTATCGCATAGCGAGCAACTAGCTGGCCGTCGCAACTTCCCGTGTGTCACGCGCCCACCGCCGGCCTTGGACGCGGTCGCCTGTGCCCACGCGTGGGACGGTAGCGCCAATGGCGACACTACCAATTCGTCTATACCAGCTATAATTCACATCAATAATATTCATAATACGAGTACTTTATTATCGTATGCCAGAATTATATGCGAAACCTTCAAACTTGAGACAGATCAATTTTGTTCCAGGCATCAATTGGTTGGACAAATAGTAAAAATAGCTATGATATTACAGGAAAAGCCTTTTAAATCAGTTAAATGTTTTCGATAAGGGGTTGAAACAAAAAATAACAATATTATATGACCGCAGTTAGTATATACTATAATCTATACATAATAGACGAAGACTGACATAATACTTTTTTAATATTATATTTTTATTTCAGTGGTTTTTATGTTGATACTTTTAATTTCTTGTACCCAAAGTATATATAATATACTTATACCTAAACGTTTAGTTATATATACCGTCACTTTTATAAGCTATAACATTGACATAATATAAAATATATATAATATTTTGTATCAGTGAGAAAATATTTTATAGCAATTTATTTTAAATACTCGCTGCTATAAAAAGGTTATGAGCAGGCATTAAATACTAGTTTATTTTACTGGATATGCAAGTTTGCAAGGTTGACCTTGTAAACGGTCGCGTAGGCGGTATAACTTTTCTACGTAATGTTCAAGTCAAAATTATTCACAAATTATTCTAATGAATTATTTGCAATTGCTTCAATTAAAAGATAATAAAATATACTTATTAAGTTTCGTCATTAACATACAATTTTAGATTACCACTATCACGGTCGTGTTCTGTGTTCCATTTTCAAACAAACCAATGTAATCAATTCAGCTAACCGCCTACTATGAAAGGAATCAATATATTTTACATGCAATAAAAAGTCTATCTTATCTATGCTTCCGCATAGCTGACATGTCTATGACACGTTCGTGATTCGCCGTCGTCAGAGGCTGTATGTCGCGCCGGCGACAGTTGACCCGCCGACCTTCGCCAAGTCACGCACGGGGCGACACTAATACTGGGTGCCTAGCACCCGGGCTAGGCCGGGCAGAAGAATGCACTAGTATCGAATCTTCGAATTCTGAGGTCAACACTTCATTCGTCAATAGATAAACATTAAACTTTATGAAAAGCATACATAGACAGCTCAATGTAAAACGCATTTATTTGGTGTATTTAATCGAAGCGCGTGGACGGTATTTGCGTAAATATTCCGCTATCGACAAGAACCGAAACCGAAGTCGAATAATATTTTATAACATCTACGCGTTCACTACTTATAATAAAGTACAAACCAAGTAAATAAAATGTAACAGTTTGAAAGAATCAACTTTAAAAACAGTTATCGCAAAATTAATAAATGTGTAATGTTAAATAGAGCGGGTTTTAAAGCCATTAGAAAGCAGTTTCATTACCTTCGAGTAAGATTTTTTCAAAACGTGTTATAGTAAAAGCTATTGTTATTACTTTATGTCATTATTAAACACAGAATACACTCCACTATTGTTAAATTTATGTTTACGATATTGATTTTTAATTTTTAACATATTAAGTTTTTTATATTTTCAAGACCAGTTAATCTAATGGTAACTTTGAATTATCATACGATGATAGATCGAGACGTTTGTAGCTGACATAAATATAGGTCAAAATAGTTGTTATAATGGCTTTCAAAAAAATCTGACTTTTAATAAGCCCGCCTGACTCCAGACAGGTAAAAAAACTGGTGGTGATAAAGGTTTCATTAACACTTTTAGTTAATGGAGTTAATAAAAACGGTTTCAGCGCAAGCAAACAATCATATGGTTAAAGCAATCAATCACTCCATGTATTTTTGAACTATAATTTTGTAATTCACATAAATACCATACAATTTTCAAAGTAGTAGCTCAGAGTCAGGATATATTAGAAATATAATTTCTATTTCTACGATCACCTTTCTAAGAAGATATTTAGTTACTTTCACCCAAGAACGACATATAATTTTAAAATTAAAGATACAATTGTGTGCTGCGGCTCTAAATGAAAACTGTATTAAGGACATTAATCAAATATAAGTAAATATATGAAATAGTGCAGAAAATATAAAAGACATAATATGTAAAAAATGATTTCACTGCTGAACCGATTTCGGCTGAACGGCTGAATTTTGGCATGTAAAAAGCTTAAATATTAGGAAGAAACCTAAAGCCTAGAAAATGTAATTTTCTAGGCTTTAGGTTTCTTCCTAATATACTATACCTATATAATAACTATAAACAGGTTCCAGGGGGAACCTGTTTATAGTTTGTATTTTCAAAAGGGATCGATATAACGATCAAATATTAACAAAGGTCACTTTTCCTGGGAAATCAAGTTCCCGGACTTAAAGTAGTCTATATGAAGGACGTGTACTTTGAAAACTAATTGATTAAGGAGTCACCATTAGGTATTAGACGACCGAGGCGACCATATCTCAACTAGGTAGAAGAGATATTAAAGAAGGGCCAGGTCACAAGTATAAATGAAAGGACTAATGCGAGCAAGGGAAGCAAGAGACGTATGCCAAGATCATAAGAAGTGGAGATCCAAAGTCTCTGGCTACCCCAATGGAACACAGGCATAATGTATGTCAATATAAAAATGCAGTGTTCTGTATTTTTTATAACTGGGTACAGCTAGTAGAGTCTGCTTCGCGGTTTCATCTGTTTTTATTTGATGAAAGTCCTAACAATGCTATTTGGTCTGTTATATAAAGCATGTAGGTTGGATAACTTTTTCGGTAAATGGTTATTCCAACACAAAGATTATTTCAATACAAAACGGTGGTTCTAAATTTAGCGGGTACAACCAAAGAAACTTAAGCTTTATAATATTAGTATACATTTTATAATAATTATTTGATAATCATATGACCAGAGCAAATTCCTATTCGTGTCTATAATAATCCCGTCCAATTTACGTTGCGTACCTATGAGTAAAGATCACTTATAATTGTTTAATTTGCAGCTCTGATCACAATTTGTTCCAGTAATAAATTAAATTACTACATTGCGCACGGAATAATGAAAATATCAAAAACAGGCTGAATTCCAATTTTGGTGAAGTCAGTGAACGTTAAATAATTTCAAAGCTGGCTTTATTCGATTTAAATATGTTTATAGAACAGCTGACTGTTGCTCCCGACTTTTCGTTACACATTTACAATACATTTGGTGTTCTTTTTTTCTAAAAGATGAAGTTGATTTTTGTTTGAGGTTAGAAAATATATAGATAATGCTACTTTTTATCCCAAAAAATGTAAGACTACTGCGACTTAATATTTTTAACACTTTTATAGTTAAACCCTTCATTGATCTATCAGTTCCTTAAATTTATATGTATGTAAAATCTGAGGAACTGATCGATTAATGAAGTCCATGAAGTCCAGAAAAAAGTCCATGTTGAGTTTATTATTATCATCATCATTATAGAAATTGGAAGTCCACTGCTAGACAAAGGCCTATCCAAGAAATGGGAAATTTTACGCAGGGCTAGCGTGTTGGCAATCGCGGAGCGCAGCTTTTGCGACGGGTATGCTACTGCCCATCCCTACACTCTGCATTTGAGCTACGTCGAATTAATTTACCACCATCTGTTGGTTGTGGTACTTTAGTTGCCTCTTACGACACGTAGTACAGAGCAGAATATTACCTCCCTGCTATACCTATACATTACCTGCTATACCCTATACTGCTCTACCGGTACCTCACGGAGAATCTTACCTTTTGAAACGAAGCCTAAAAAACACGACCTAAATAAGATAAGTGTTTATAATTAATATTGATTTTGTTGAAGTGAACTGGTTACGAGTATCGGCTGTCATGTGATACGAAGTTCACGCATGACTTGCCCTGCTTAGACTAAGGCTGCTCAAACTATGGCGACCATTTACGTATTAATCTAATTAATATACGAGCGGAGTTGAAATTGTGGGTTTTTATTATCATCATATATGTGTAGGATGTCCACTGCTAACCACAGGCTTCCTCAAGAAAGGGAGACTTATGCTCATGACCGCCGTACTGGGTAGGCGTGGTGGCAATCACCGAGGGTAGCTTGCGACGAGGAGGCTGCTGCCTATCGTCGCCCTGTTATATTTGAGCTTATAGCTTTCGATTTGTTTCGGATAGATATATCGCCACCTGTCAATTCCGGTACCTCAGTTGCCCCTTACGGGATGTACTATACTTCCCATCGTCACTTGTTTACGTTATCCTTTTCTTTTTTATTTATTTCAAGTGTAAGGTTAAAGAATGAAAATATTGCAATTATTATCATTATATACGTTAACTTGCATCGCCCTGCGGTTTCACCCGCGTTAAGTTGTAGAACTTTTATACTAACTTTGCACCCCTCTTTTACCACCTTAAGGGATGATTTTCTAAAAAATATTTTACACATGTGTCATGACTTTTGACAAAGAACTTTTATACTTGATTTAATTTGAATAACTTTATAAACCGCAAACTTTACACTCCCGTATTACCCTCTTAGAGGGTGAATTTTTAACAATCCTTTTTAAGTGCCGCTTTACGTTATAATGGAACCCCTGTGCGAACTTTAAATATTCTAATCTCTGTAGTTTAGGCCCTGCGTTGATATGTCACTCAATCAGCTTCTCTTTCTATAGCCTTATGTTATAATCGATGTATATACATATATAGATTATAATATAAGGCTATATACCTGATGTCGTAAGAATATATGCTAGTGCAGTAACAGTTTGACCGGCCTAAGGTGAACCGCAGAGTGATACAGATCACGAGCCGCCTTACGCGTCAAGTACGACTCGTCCCTGACATTTATCGATATTTGTTAGCTTATTTACATATTATTTGCTACATACGTAACTAATAGCGCGGGCCCGCGTGGACTTTGGATTCAAGTACTACAGGAGGCTTGCATATTTCTCAAATTAAAAGTGACATATCCATATCCAACATATCCATAACTTACATCCATGTGGCACTTTTAAATTTTTACTATTTCTAAGGGATTTTGGTGGGTATCTTCAGTTCTAAATTTTGCATCAAAAAACATATTTCACACTATTAATTTGTAGTATATATAATACCTCAATCATAATAAAACCTTAAAATTTCAGGTTTATTTACTAAATAAAATAAAATAAAAAATATGACATACCTACACAAAAAGAAACAAAAATCATAAATAAAGGTGATTTTATTTTTCGGTCATATAGTGGCGAATTTTTGCGCATAATAACAAGTATATAAAATAATCTTTTATTAGTAGATTACATAAATTATAATGTTTCTATGTACGGAATCAATACCGCAGAACTCTATTAAAAACTACTGATAATTATTTGATTAAACAACATGAATTATCACCGTCTAGACCTTTTCATTAGGTGTTTTAATCAAGCAAATAATTACAGATGTAACATTAAAACAAACATATGAACAAAAAGTTGACTTTAATTATAATTCACGCTGTCTAATTTCATAACAAAATGTGTCCAGTTTTTCCGTCAACAATTCATGTTTGCGTCATTTTCATATGCAACCGGGTTGATGTATTGATTGAATTATGCACCAATGCGAAAATTTATTACGTATTCGAATGTTTGGTAGGTCGTTGATACCGAAACATATTTAAAACTACCTATTTCTTGGTATAAGCGAGATACTGACAGGCTATGGCCCGGGCGAAGATGCTGTAAAAGTAGTCAATCGAAAGCTGGGGAGGGCCCCCGCATAGGGTAATATGGAAGCCGAAAACGGGGTATGATTCACAGTAATGTGTGTTATTTCAACCAACTTATCTAATATTATATTAATTAATATTATAATGATCATATTTTTTATACACCGAAACGTTCCCAATGTAACACTGTATATTGGTGAATGCCGTATGATAGTACAAACGCTATTTTTGTGTTTATCGAAAACGCGAACTTTTTGGTAGAGCATATTACTTTGATGTTGAAATACTCGTAGCTCGGGCAGCCTTCCGCTTCCCGATGCCTTTTTTGCTATTGTACCTTTATTATCATTATCATAGCAGCCATAGAACGTCCATTGCTGGATAACTATCTAGGAAGGAGGAATATTGCTCATACTTGCCGCGATGCGCAGGCGTATTGACAATTGCAAAGCGTGCCAACAACAAGCAAACAAATAAAGGCATTCCCAGGTATTGTTTTTTGATATTATTTAAATATTTTCAGAGGATACAAAAATATTTAAAATTATTCTTATAGTGCAAAAAGTATTATTTCTTTTCTGTTTCGCCTAATAGTAGTCTGGGAGAACATTCCAATTAGTATTAAGTCCGCCATGTATACATTTTATGTTGATCTACTGTTAGATAAAATAATAATAATGGCCTCATTATTCAAAGATAATAAAAAAATATGCATGGATGTTAAATCATACACCATAAAACTACACAATGATTTATGATACAACTTTCCAGAAGTATACGTTACTTAACAAAATAATACATAAGAATTTACAACTTTTTCTAAATATGTGCTATCATTGCTAATAAACTATGCAGACGCGAGAGGTAATAATAAAATAAAAGGCTTATTACCGAAGGTTCAGCAAGGAATGGCACTTTCGATCTTGACCATGAAGGTTAGCTATGCGTCGAGAGACATGTATAGCCTCGACAAAAATCATACCGAATATATACAATTCCAGGCACACAATGCCTTTAATGTTTCGATTTTATTATACGATTATTGGCACTCGTCAATTATTTTAAGTATTTATGTCGATGAAATTTTTAATTGGAATGTTTAACAACATTTTCTGTATATTTATGACAATGATCGTTCCTTGTAGTTTTAATGTTTAAAATTTTGATTCAAATTTAAAATCAGACCATAATATATGTAAATTTGGTAATTAAATATAGAGCTATCTTGTATGTGGCCGCAGTTCATACAAAAAAAGTTGGTTAAAATTGTATATCAGTACATAAAATGCTCAGAAATATATTTTTTTTATTTTGACTGAACTAGTGTCTTTCGTTTTGGGCATCCTGAGAGGTCGTGGGTAACCAAACCAGCCAGAGGGTAGCGGTGATTTGGAAAGAGAATTCCATATCATATTTCATGTTAAATTTTCTGGATGACTGACTGGAGGTCCCAAACACGTCAAAATACCTGTGTGATAACATATTGAATTGAAATTATATGATAGATCCAATCGAAAATAAAACAAGTTATTTAACTTAATCTTTACATTTTTTGTGGTACGTTCTGGTTACATACTGTTTTCAAGATTGACAAAAGGTATTGTGTCAGGATTTTAAAGTTACAAGTACTGCCTTCACATTTTTTTTACTTAACTTTAGTTTTTTATTATTATACGTTCACGGTTCCACACACGCAGTAGGTGCTAACAGTATCTTGCAATCCAGCGGTACAGTGCTTGGCTGAATGTTAGAAACATTTTATATAATTATGCAATATATTATATATCAATTTTAGCGTCCTGCACTTTTTCTTAAAAAAATACACTATATGCTGTTTTCGCTTTTAGGCAATTGTTACGACGTTCGTGTGCGTAATCGTAACTTTTTGCTTTATGTTTTAATTAATAGATAATAATCTTACTCAGTTCGCCAGAACAAGACAAGGCAAACTATTAATATCACAATCTGAAACCGTAAAAGATCAGCACATTTTAGCGTCACATTTAGATGACCGCTATCGAGTATTACATTACACTCTGCGGTATTAAAGTAAACTCTATTAAAGTAAAACAAATTTATTGAACACAAAAGAGATAAAGAGAGATAATAACCACAAGGAAATACAATAGATACCCCAAATATGGGAACAGAACATAAAAAAATAGAAACTTTTAGATAATTTTAGTGAAACATCTTATAGACTACGTTAGTCCCAAAAATAAACCAGTCACATAAAATAAGGGACGCAACGACATGGGCTGTGATGAATAAAAGAAAAATTTTAATAAAGTATGTCTATTTCACATTGCCAAGCAACTCTATTATGGGGTTTTATCATTTATTATTTATATTTTACTTTTTACATGCGCTTCGCTCGTTTACACACGCGCAGGCCAATTGATCCACTGATAATAATATAAAATGATTAGAAAACCGAACAATAATGCAATTAACATGCAAACTATTTGTAAAACGGTCTATATACGTAAAAATCCGTCGCGTGGTTCAGAAAAAGCAAACGAAGAGAACAGCGATTAACTTCATACTACTACTTAGTGAATATAAAAATTGCGCAGACGAAATGAAAGCTGCACGATACTTGTTCAAGATTAATCGACTGTGGTATATTGAATTAACGTACGTTGCGTAAGACAGTCATACTTTTTGGCAGACACGATATATTCCGATATGTAAATGACTAGTTTAGTAGCTCACAGAGCACAACAACTTAACGTCAATTTCACGTGAAAGCCCAACTTTAAATCACGCCGGACAATAATATAAAGATAAAATGTCCTGAATGCCCTTTAATTGCATACTTTAACACGTTGAGTTCAATCCCGACAAGATTCCTTATAAGACACTCAAATAAAAACAAAAAATGTCTCATTGAAACGGAAGCGGGAGCTATGCAAGTGGAAAACGCGGCAAGGTCGCGTCTGCCATAGTGTAAGATAACCAAATAAAACAATACAACGTGCTTCTATACTGGGAACCATTTGAAATAAATGAATTTTCACGGAGATAGAACTCATACAAACGTCGTATGCATAGATACCTCACTCCCAACTATTTCTACCGAGAAATAGTAAAATTACTAAAGAAGAAACGAGAAAAAACTTGATACAAAATACTTTCACGTAAACGTAGACTGTGGCCCCGACACAGACACATCCCGATTTTAATATTTGCGAGTCAGTGTGAAAGTCTACTGCTGGCTTCTCCAAGAAAGGCAGTTTTTTGTCCGTAATTACCGCCCTGGCAAGCGTGTTGGCAGTCGCAGCGCAGTTTTCACGACGGGGATGCAGATGCCCATCTCTACCCTGCAAACATTTTAGATGCACTGTTTCGAATGGATATATCGCCATCTGTCGGTTCTGGTACCTGGCACTGTATAAAACAAAATCAAAAATATTGATGGGAACTGTACATAATTATGGGAACTCTAGGAAATATTTAATTCTGAATTTATATATTCCGAATATTATAATTCTTAAAAAAACGAAATCTCGACTATGTAAAAACACAATATATCTTTTTCAAGTCATAAATACGTATTTATATATTAGTACGTATTCTTAAAAATACGCACTGTTAATAGCCCTGTAAACGTTATCCCGAATATTAAACTTCCGAAAATTTACAGTTAAGTTAGTATTTTTGATCAATAGTTGATCAAATTAAAATTCCTCTTTTAGTATTAGAAGTATTTACTTCAGATATTTTATATCTTAGAGCAATCTTAATACGAGATCATGTCGTTTTACGAGAAATTTACTAATTAACTGTATCATATTATTTATTGATGGACTTGATGGCGCAGGCGGTAGTGTTTCTATCATGTGCGTACCAAGAATCTAAATGATTAAAATTTGTGTTTCTTCTGTGTCTGGATGTCAAGTATTCTATTTGTGACTAGCTGTGACCATGAAGCTTGTCCGCGTAAAAAAATTACTTTTGGCAGCATATATTCTTTCAAGCAACAAACTTTGAGGTAACGCACGCAACGAAAGCTTTTAAAATGTATATTTTTCGAACGTTTTTGCCATATTTTTTATTGATGCTCTGCTCCCATTAGTCGTAAGGTACTAGTAGTCCCATTAAAATCGATCTAGCCGTTTCAGAAATTATCTCAAGCAAACAGACAGACAAAAAAATATTAATTTGTTGTATGTATCGTGTTATTTTAATATTACAAACGCTGCTATTTGATTTATATATTTCCGTAATACAAGTGCTTTATACGACTTATCTTATAGTCAGGTCGATATCGATAGTCATATATGAGATGTGGTGTAGAATCATTAATCATTGAAAAACTAGTTTCAAAATAATTATTAATAATTTGTCTTTTTTCTTTACCATAAGCAGATGCAGAAATGTTAAACTCACTCTTATTGAAATCGATCTTTTTATAGGTAAAAAGCGGAGACGATAATGAAAATGCACCATAGAAATCAATTTATTATTTGGTCCTTGTATGATACATACAATAAGAAAATACTGATAAACAGCGTTAAAAATATCAGCACTTAATATTTTTTTATAATAACTTAAGTTTTAATTAAGGTTGTTATAATTACTTTACGACGGTGTTAGCACAATTTTATTTAACGTAATACTAGCTTTAATTGTAAGATAAGGTCGAATATTGTATACATATATACTGTTTCTATACTTCTCTGTTTACACTATGCACATGACGTCTTGATTTTGCAATAGTTATTATCTACATACCTGCTTCATACATTGCGCTGCGGCCTCTGCTCAATGTGGTCGTGTGCGACGACAAAATTGCAGTGTACGATAAATATTAATAAATTTACTATCAGTCGTTTTGAGATGTAGTACTTTCAATTTTAAGGTTACTAACCGGAGCAGTATTTTATGCCGAACTTGTGGTTAAATACTTACTTGTACTAATTCATGTATTTAGTAATTGAGCTGGCATAATTTTACTAGTGGTCGGCTGGTAATCGGAATTCTACCATAATTCATAAAATTTCATAAATACTCTTTCATCTTCTTCTCGACATTCACTAGACAATTAATGTTTATTTCGTTCAAGTATACATTTTTTCCTGATTAACTTTAAGGTATCAAGATCCTCCGTTCAGACATTTTCCGTAAGTCTCATTTATTAATATGTATATAGATTTAAATTAAATTCAAAATATCCATGACGTTCTTGTAAAGCTCTGTTGATGTGTCATTTAAATTATAAATAGTATTACCGTCAAAAGAAGCTAACAGTCAATTATAGTAGGACATATATATTTCAATTAGGATCGCTTACTATAATCAAAAATGTGTACACTTACCTAATTATATAATACAGCAGATCAACTCAACACAACACTTATGCCAACACAATAAAAAAGACAAAATTTATTATCTTTTCTATCTCATAATTGTAACTTCTTTATTGTAAAAGAAAAATGACATGCACATAAAACATGTTTCTAAAGGTAAGATATTTTCGACAGGATCATGAAACTTAGGGTAAGTCATTGAGAACAAACCACATCTAATAAGTCAATATCTATTTTAGATGTAATCAAATAAATAAAATGTAAAACGTGATTGAGTAATTTCATGGTTCTTATAAAGTTCTATTTTTACAAAATCTATTATTTCTTGTCGCGGAATATACTATTATGCTTACTGGACTCACAAGAGGCTCAAACATTCTCTTAATCTTTACAAATACCCAACAATAGGTAATTAACAAAGAAATCAGTACCATACATTCCATACATATTGTACCCAAATTTCAAATAATAACTAAATGATAGGTCATCAAGATAATAATTAATGTAATACAATTTATTGTTTTTAGGAAAGTAAAAATAATACATTTCAGTTTTATACTAAAATATATTTTTTATTACTCCAATATTTTATTTCGTAACGATTGGTGAGTGGTCACAAATTATTTCGCGTGAATTTTTTAGTTAGATAGATATCATCAACACATTCCTTCATTTGATCCGGTCTTTTTTTCATAAATTACAATATAAACGAAATTCTGCAGTTTTCTTTTCACTTTATTTATATTAATAGTAAGTAATGTACAGACAATAATATTTTGAATAATGAACTTAAATACTATAAAAAGCATTTACTAAGGAGCAGATGTATGCATACAGAAGTATATCTCATATAAAGGTCTTCTGCATTGGTACCTTACTCTCACCTATTTCTACCTACAAATAGCAGTGTTCGCATTGCTGTGTTACGGTTTGAAAGGTGAGAGAGGCAGTAAAATTACCGAGTGACATAATATTTTCAAGTCATAATTCGGCTACGCGCTCGTGCTTTAGCGCCCTGTAATAATACAAGCGTCTATAGGTTGCGGGGACTCTATCACGCGGACCGCTACTCTTATTCGTCGAACTAGTCTAATAAAAAAAAATGCTCTTGACAATGGGTATCTGAACGGACACCTATTTTTACCGCTAAACAATGGTGTTTGCGTCGCCGTATTCTTGTTTAAATGTAAAGAGAGGTAGTGAAATTACTGGTAATGTGTTATAATACCCTAAAATATAAAGCTGGCGACGTGACGATGACATTATTGTGTCCAATACACAGTGTCACACAGACTCCGGTGATGCTTACAATCACACAAACGGCATGGTAACACCCTTTTTACCAGATAAACGAACCTGATATATTAAAAAAGAAAATGGAGTACACTGAATAAAAACATCAAATGTTACTAATATTGTAAAAGCTATCGGACGGATTATTTCTTTCGGCATACATCTTCATCATCTTGGTATTTTATATTCTTTAAAATAAGATCAGAAGCTCACAGTTCACGTGATAACTTTACAATTTATATGTCTTTAAATTTATGTTATAGAATGCAGATTCATCATATCCGCCATTAGAAGTCCACAGATGGATGTAGGCCTCCCCAAGAAAGTGGGAATTTCGCACATAATTGCCGCGCTGGGCACGCGTGTTGGCAATACTGATTACCTACACTAATATTGCAACGGCAACTATTTGTAGTGCGCAAATTAGCCAAAAGCCTTCAGCAAATATGTGACCTGAGCAAGTGGTCGAAAGTGACAGTGGTTTCAGCGCAACGACCGGTCGGCTCTGAAGGCTCGCACTCGATCAATTATTCCAGCTGTCAAAATTAGTGTTACGTGAACATTGGCTCTCGAATGTCACGATCAATACATATTGTAATTATGATTACTTATATTAATGATAATTATATACTGTTTATTGTACACAGCAATTACATGAAGAAAAATTATACTTATACATTATAATACAATTGGCGGCCTTATCGCACACAGCTGTATCTTCCAGGCAAACTTTGGATGGACATAAACGAAGAAAATGTGATACGGCAGTTCAATGTCTACTACAATTTTGTAGAGATAAAATAAAGTAAATAAAATACTAATACTATATTTGTCTTGGAGTACTTTCACACAAAATATTTGTATAATGACCTAAACTCAGAAACGGGTACAGTGCAAATGTTTACGTAAATTGCATCAATGAAAGAGGTAAGTGTGTATGTAGAATGATTTCTTCATAATGTGTAACAATAAAATACGTTATATGTATAAGCTCTATAGTACACCCATACGCAATACAGACTCGGTGGTGTTGAGTCACAAAGATTGATATTCCGTAAGAATACTCGTAAATAGTACTTTTCATTCAAGACATACTTTTAGGAAATAACGAACAAAAAATTTGCCATGTTCTATTTGCCATGTTTCAACTTTAACAATTGTGATCATGTTAATCTTAAATTACTTTGTTTATTCCTGAAAACTCGGTTTATTAAAATGAATTTTTTACATCTACTGATTGACGTCAGACGCACTATGTGATTCTAGCACTTTTAAATGTTTATTATCTTTGTTAGAGACGACGTAACTACCTACAATCAAGTTTTTAATTTATTTCCTAAGGCTTTTATTTGCGAACTGTAATAAAAGATTAACAAACATGCAGTTATTAACCATCATTTAATGGAAGTTAATCTTTAACGTTAATAGCGTTTACATTGGTCCAGTTACTACCGAATGGCCTTTTAATGCTAGTTTTAATAGTAATAACAATAAATATAAAAATGCACTCAACACACCAGTCGCCCAGTCTCAGGTTGAGGTTACTCTATACCTTGAAGAAGGACAAAACGATCAATTAGTGGCGACTAACACACCCAAGCTAGCGGTGAGGTACCGGTACAAAGTAGAAAAGTACCTCCCTCTATATCATGTGTCGTAAAAGGCGACTAAGGTACCAGAACCGATAGACGACGGTATATCCATCCGATTTAGTGTAGCTCAAATGCACAGAGCTAGGATGGGCAGCAGCATCCCCGTTGCGAAGCTACGCTCTGCGATCACCAACACGCTTGCCCAGCGCGTAATTATGGGCAAATTCCACCTTTCGTGGGGAGGCCTATATCCAACAGTGGACTTCCAATGTTTGATAAGATGACACCCAAGCTCCTACCAAACTTAACGAACGCTTTTAATAACCGAAATCAATGATAGTGAATTTACTGAATAATGCGAGACAATATCTTTAGGTCACAAAATTGGACTCGCGTTAGTGATACCCTGACGATAACACATCGGTGACGATATTAATTACATCACGCTAACTTGCTCGCTTGTCACGTTGGTAGCATGCTTGTTTATCAATCTGGTCAATCAAAATAAAAATAATTATAAAAAGTCTGCTGGATTGATTTCTCGTCATATGGAGTAGGTGGGGTTTACATCCAACCTGATTAAACTCCTAGCTGATATACCAATCAGATAATGACAACCTGCCATTTTTATAGTACATAGTAATTACTTATATAAACGCATGTCCATTTTGTAATTACAGTTGTACTAGTTGTAGTGGAAAAAAATTATATTATCATAAATACTTTTACCTTTTAACGAAACCCTGGCCTCTTGCAATATTAAAACATGAGTGATAAAATTCTTTTCAACCTTAACAAGCTCAGTAAAACTTAAAGGTAAGTGTCATAGTATTCATCATTTATATCTGTTTTATTGAATAACGACAATAAGTGTTTCTTTTACTTTTTTTAGTACCAGGAACAAAAAGATTGCGTTAAGCCGCAGCTGTAAACTGGTACCTTATAAGTCAAACTAGTGTTACTCCATTTCTTTATGTCCGCTCGTACAAACCGCCACGTATCAAGCACAGAAAAACCATGATACGCAGAAATCGACTTTGTATTTAATCGCATACTACATGTGTTCAATTGTATACTGGTAATGCTAAAGTAAATGTATGCTCGGTTGTACGCCAAAGAACTCAAGGTGAGATAAAGATCGCGCCGATACCATCGCCGCAGCCGCTATGTTAATATTTATGTCTTCATTCCTTTACATAAATCTCCACTAAGTAGCTACTTAAATGTATTAAGCGAAAATACCGTCTGATATCATCTGAAAATAATTCTGCGTAATATTTTTATTGCACGTTAAAATGAAAAACTAATTAAGGCGTCTAAGTGTCGCTTCGGGATTATAGTATACGCTTATAGTACGTATGTAAGTAAGCAATTGATTCACACTTCATAATACTGAATATTAACTGAAACTAAAAAATATTGAAACTGCAACAAAACCTTTCCTGTACATAAAATACTGAGAAATATTTTAGTAGCGACATAATATATTATAGGTAAATTCATTGAAGTAAATAACTCAAATGGGCCACCCAAAGCAGCCGACGCATTCGACGGCAAAGGTTAACAATTTAACTGGTTAAAGGACGACCCACCTTACCAACTCGCGCCTTGCGCATTCTCACTTACACCCTGCGAAAATATAGCTCTAACGACCCACTCTGAACACCCGATGAAGGCAAGCCAGAATTCAAAATCCTTCGGCCCCCTCCAGAATCCACTGCAACCGGTCTGTAATGGCAAGCAGGAGACAAAGGGCTTGACCGACGTTCAAAGAAACTCGTACCTACCCGTTGTGTCGTTAGTCATCGGCAATTCGCCACAAACTGCCCTGAAGGTTTATTATTATTATTAGGTTTATTATTTTGTTATTAATATTAAATAGTCCATTGGCACTTTTTTAGAGGCTAATGTTTAGCAGTGGATATTCTTCTGATATAAGGATTAATGATTGTCTACCTATTTCTTAGAACACTACTAAAGGACGTGTAACTGCTATATGTAATTACAAGAAAAGTTTTTACTAGTAAAAATCAACCTGTCTTCTAAATATATTCAACAATCTTGGGTCTATGTTAGCTTACCAGTTGAAATATAGAACCGGCTATCCAGCAGCAGGAGCTTTCCAAGATGGTTTTACATTAAAGTTTGGTACGGAGGCATATGTGAAGCATATTGACATTTTTTTTTCCAAAACCGATTCCGTGGTAAGTCGCCTAAATCACCTGTGTTACGGACGCCAGACAACAGAGGAATCACAAATATAATACTTAAATACATATTTAACACCCATATCATATAAATGTTTGTTCTAGAAAAAATGCAGTATCAGCCCATCAAACCGGCAGTAAATTGGAAATATAGCCCCGCGAATTTGCAAGTTGTCATAATCATTATTATGCAAACCCACGACCCTTGATAGGATCTCTACCATCTGCGCCATTGGTTCCGTCAAATCAAACAATATAACGTTAATTCAATTTACTCGCTATCACTGACACGATTTTTAAAATCTCTCGCAGTTTTGGGTGAAGGCTGAATGTGCAATGTAATAAATATTACAAGGTTCCATTTTTTTTTATTTTCCTTTTATAGCTCTGTCGTGAGACCTTGCTTTTGTCTTACTTTATGATTCTAATATCTGTCTATAGCGTCAAGGAACCCTTGGAAAGAACATTTGCAGACAATGCACACACATTTTTTCATATTAAATTAATGATTAAAATTATGCGAAATTTGATAATTTGGAACTAAGCATGTCTGACTATTTGTTGTTGCGTCTTAACTAATGAACTTTTGCAAGAAAATATCTAGAGAATTGGTGGAAAAAGTCTACTTATGATCTAGAAGTGAAATAGGCAGGTATACCATATTATGTGTATTTATAATTCCTAAAACTAGTAAAACTAATAAACAGATAGACATAAAGAAAGTTTATATATCAACACTAAACTTGACTTAGATATGTCGCTTATAGCATTTGTGTCACGGGCACCAACAACAGAGGGATCACAAATATAATACTTAAATACATATTTAACACCCAGATATAGAAGAGTCGCAAATATTCATCATATAAATGTTTGCTCGACATGCGGATACAATGCGTTATCAGCCCCATCAAAACGGCAGTAAATTGGAAATATACACCTGGATTTGAAAGTTGAAGTAGCAGAGCACTTAACACGCAGAACTGTAGGACGATGAAGTCCTGGAGAACGAAGACCACGCACTGGCAAGCGCATCGGAGGACATCAACCCAAAAGGTGGACAGACGATCAAAAAAATCACAGGATCAATCGTTATTATTGGATATCCCTTGGAGAGGCCTATGTTCAGCAGTGGACATAGACCAAGTAATTATATACATAGTGTGAATAATGGTTCTAAGGCTGATGTAACATTAAAGCTATAGATGCATTGATGAGTTGATGATGGTGAGTTTATATATTTAAGCTAGCTAGACAACAACAAGGTTGTACATGACGTTATCGTAAAAACAAAATATTAATTTACTTTTTATTAAAGAAATTCGTTAAGAAGCCATTGTATACTGACTGATTGCTTCTGATAAATACAACAAGCTAAAGACTCACAACTAAAAATAACACCACATCGTTCTCATACCAAAAAGGGGTGTTTTTATCTCGCGTGATTAATGCACAAACATATTTTAAGCCACTTGAAATCTTAATAAGTACCCGGTGACAATTTTTAAGTCACGATCGTATAAAATGATATTTCGAGCCGAAAAATGGACAGAATTACACCTACAATAAGAATATTTTGGACAAGTCCCCGTGTTGATTACTATCAGACCAAATCGGTGTAGTAATTAAAAATAGTTTTATAAACGGCAAACTGTTGCCGCGAATGAGATATACAAATTCATTCATACGAACAACTGTTTGTTTGTACACATTAATTACTTACACTCACAGAACTTAAAAAAATACCTAATTGTACTACTATGTATACGTTAAGACAATTGAAATAACAATAGAATGTTTCATTTGTGATCTATCGGACTAGTAAAACCACTGGTAGACCTCATATAAAGGTTGTTTGCATTGGTACCTCATTCGCACCTATTTCTAGCGACAAATAGCAGTGCTTGTAATACTGTGTTCCAGTTTGAGAGAGGCTGTGAAAATACTGGTTAATGAGACATATTATCTTCGAGTTACAAGGTTGGCAACGCGCTAGTGATATCCTTGTGATATCAATAGCGCTCTATGCGCAGACTGTATGCTTATTTATCGTCCTGGTGTAATATATAAATAAAGGATTATGTGGGCATATATAAGATCGTACCGTATTGCTAACATAGCCAGACAGGTGACTGATGAAAAAGACTGATGTCTATATAGACTAATGTCTATATAGACTGATGTCTATATAGACTGATGTCTATATAGACT